>JACXGI010000697.1:96856-120885 GCA_016801175.1 Esox masquinongy
CACACACACACACACACACACACACACACACACACACACACACACACACACACACACACACACACACACACACACACACACACACACACACACACACACACACACACACAATATAATATGTCATTTTCTGTGTGTAGAAATCAGACCCAGAGCTGAATGCAATGCAAAGAATAAAATTGAAGTTAAAATCACAGTTAGAATAGAATTTAATTTCTAAACCTCAGTAAAAAGGATCAAGTAGTCATACGTAATGTACCATCAAAACTTTTGCTGGGAAGAAAAAGTTGCCTAAGAGGAAACTTGCTGTGTGATCAGACATTGTGTCTGCGTAAACACAGTTACCACTTTGTATCCATGTTCTGGAGGAACAGTGCATGTACACAGTCACATTGCAAGGCAAGGTTGCAGCTGTCTCTACAAAAGGGAAGACTTGGTGGGTATAAGAGGCTCCGGTGTCAGTATGGCCGATCTTTGTGAGATTAAGGGCAAGTATCCATTGCAGATGGTACTAATGGTGATAATATAGCTTCTCTAATAGCATGTCTTTTCTCCTGCTGTCTTAAGCTATTAGTCATCTGTTTTCATAAACAAAAACAAATGGTGTCTTGAGAAGACTATCATTAAAAAGGGAGCAACCCTACTTAAAAAATGAAAACTTGACTGTCAACTTTCAGTCTGTTAGACCAGAGCGGTATTACACCCCTCGGGCACTAAAGAAGACCTGTTCCAACCCTATCACAACATCTTTGTTTGAACAGCTCCTGTTCCTGTTAACTGTTGTTGAAACTCTGGTTTCACAAGAGAAAGATCTGCCTTTTTTAATCAGCTATTGAAATGTCATGATATGTGTAGTATGTCCCATACAAATAGACACATCTGTATTAGTAGTTTTCTGATTGAACGTTCCATTGAGTGTGTTTTTAATATTGAGATTACATTGTGTTAAAAAGGTATTTACCATTGTTCTCCGTTTGTCTGTCTCTGAAATCCTTGAAATCCTTCTTTGATACAGTAAATAGCTTCTACAGTAATATGCAGATAGCAAGTGTTTTTCATTGAGGGAAGACGTTTTGATCAGGGGGCACTGATAATAGTTGATCGCGTGATGGAACTGAACAGATATTGAACACGTGAGACGTGTCAACTTCGATGACAGATAACGCTTGGTTGGATATTTTATTTGCATTTATATACATGGTGCACCAGACCAACAGTGTTATACAAAGAGGGTCCATTTTAGTTATTGATATGATGACAGGCTACGCCCTCAATTTAGAAATACATATGTAAATTCACTATGACCGCAGTGTAGTAGCAATGTAATGGTAAAAGTTGTGTTACACTCAAGTCACAGAGTTGTCTTTCTAAATAATAGGCTGTCATTGAGTTATTTTTGTCCCTTGTCTGCTATCACCTCATTTTTTTTCTCATGCGTGGGTTGAAAGCAATGTCTTTGGTGAGATAATTTATTAACAGAGGAATGCAAATGTGGTCAGGCCTAGACAAGACATGTACATGTGTGTGTGTTTGGTAAGTTTTGGTTAAAACCTTTAGATTTTATTTTTTAATTGTTAAGTTGTGTAATGCTACTCTAGAAAATAAACTGTTTTAATGCAGTAATTCACAAGACAAGTCTTGACAATTACATGGCTGTTGTGTCATAGATGTTTCAACTTGCTCTAGACCAGGAGCTTGTGAGCCTGTGGGGCTTTTTCCCTAAGAGATGTGTTTGCTAGGCTCCACACATTCTTACTTGTCTACATTTTTGCATGGAGACGGCAGCTTTGATATCAGCTCTTACTGACAGATTAATACATTCCATCTTCGCTAATGGTAAATGAGTGCTACAGATTACTCTCACAAGGTAGAGGTTGATTCATGCCAATGTAGCCTATTGATCAAATCAACTAATCACACATCCCATCTTGAATCCAAAGGTGAAGGACTTTTTTCATTCAAATTAATGAGTCACCTATGACAAACATTGACATGTGACTCAGGGACAACTAAAGTCATGTAATCAACAAAAAAATCCTTTTCATTTGCTAGTTGTTGGGCAGAGGGTAATCAGTTCTCAGCATGTTACCTGTCCAGTGACGCCGGGATGGTCCTCATGAAAACGCCTGTAAACAACGCAGTGCAGGAATTCCACCTACATTCTTAATTAAGTCAATTGCTGTCTGACAGTTTCCCAATTGTTGTCTGACTTGTTTCTCAGATAGGAGATGTAGAGTAAGATTTTGAAAGACTATGAATCATATTAGTTATTGATAATGCAGCCTAAAGCTGTGAACCTTGCCAATGTATTACCTCAAAGTAATTGGAGTATGTTCTTATGAGTCTGAAGGTTAAATTATTCTATAATTGAATGTACTAGTTAACTGGTCATAGTGAGATTGAATGATTGAGATACTTTTCCCCCAATCAAAAACATAATTAAAGTTACCCATCACATACTGTATTCCTTGACAAAACTAAAGGGGAAGGAGCCAGGCTCATCTTCCCATTCCTCTGACCTGTGGCATTGTTTCCTTACCACGGTGATGTGAACATGGGCAGTATTCATGGACGTATCTGGGGAACCTGACCCAGGAATGCTTTGCTTGTCAAATTGAGACTTGAACAATAGTTGTAATGGTTCATTTCTTAACAAAGAAAGACAAATATTGAGCACAGATACAAAAGGGGTACAGAATAAATTAAAACCATTACACCTCTCACAGTTTCTTCAATTTGATCATATATCTTATCTGGCTGGCAGGTTTCATCCTGAGCTACTGTTGCCATGCTTTTCCATATGGGAACCACCCTAGGGCCATATGTGTTATTCAGACTTATTACTAGCACTGACTTGTTTCTGTGCTGTAGGGCTTGAACAAGTCAAACAGTGCAGCCTTTTTGGACAAAAGTGGGACAAAAGCTGTGCCTCCTATTTTCACCATTGATTTGTATGGGAGAGTGGGGAGGCATGAGCCAAAGGGTTAGTTGAACCATTCCCTGGTTTTAGAAAACCATACACATTAATAATGTCCAAGTATTTAGGAAGAGGTCATCATTTCATTGATTCTGTGAAGGAAGTAATCACAAAGGTGAAGTAATAAGCAAGTTAGGACAAAAACATTTTTACTAAGACAATTGAATTTATTTTTGTTTTTTTGTTAGATATTTCATAATACTTGTATCTAAACAAAAGTGAATAATTGTACGTTTGTTCTATGTACAAGTTTGGGTACCTGAACTTTACTATGTGGTCCTAAACCTGCCCTGTATGTCCATTTGGTTATTAAGCCAATGGTTAAGCCAATGACAAGCAGTAACCATCTGGCTCAAACAGAGTCAGAAACTGAGAGTGACCCGTAAAACGTGTTCGGCAAGTGGATCTCGTCTTTCATTGGCCGATAACTTTTTCATCATATTTTAAGTTCCAGATTTCTCTGTAGTGTGCCATTGAAAACTGAGAAATTAATTTAGATATAAAGTTCTAGTAAATCGCTATAAAAAAACACGATAAAGCCTTACAATTCTACTTTTTCCACACTTCTCGCACTGTTCCCGGTTGGAGCCTGCGCGGCGGGTAGCGGTGTTATTCATGTGTCTGAAGATTCCGTATTCACATACGATCACATTCCTCGCGTGCAGTTAATACGTTGAGATCCTAAAAGTAGAGAGAAACTGTCAACAAATACAGCAAAGATCTAGTCTTTTTATGAGTGATTTCATCTTTAGTTATTTAGGCCTATTCAGCAATGTCAACACCTTTACATATGCCATGAAATAATAACGATGGCCTCATGGCCCTGGGCTAGTAAAAAGTCAAGTCGGGACTAATAAAACTAGCAAGCTCTTTGCGCGCACTGTTAGCCAGTCAAGAGTTGATGAGTTACGTGACGCTTGGCTCTCTGGTTATATTACTATGTTCGATGCCTCGTTCTAGTTTCTTGGTTTCTATGTTCCGATCGGTTCCCCTTGGTTTATTGGTTTCACCTGCCTTCTTTAGTCTGATCCCCTGTTCCTTGTTAACTCCTAGTTTAGTCCCTATTTAAGTTCCTCCTGCCCCTGTGTTTCTAGTTGATCATTGTTGCTGTCGCTTGATCCTGGTTGATTCTATCGCTGCCGTTTTGAGTTTTATGTTTTAGTCGAGTCTGTATATGAAAGACCTTTTGTTCAAGCAACCTCTGCACCCTGATGTGTCCTGTACCCTGATGATCGTGGCACTGGTATCAATAAAACATTTAAAAACTTGCGCGAGTCACTCAAGTGAATGCAGCGAAGGATAAATACGAGCTCAAACGAAAGCGAACATTTTTACCTTAGTGCAAAAAAATAATTTACCTGTTTCGACTTGGAACTCAGATGCACTGTGTCGTCTGTCGTAAGTTCCCGGCTAGAGCGGACAAACGTGGGTCTTTTTATAAAGGCACTGACAACTTTCACTAACAGTCCCTGACCAACCATGCCAGCAAACAGCACCTGGTCTGCATGACAGCCAACCAGCACTGTTTGTTGTAATATTATTGATAGGCTTGATTATTTAATAACAACGGCTTGCGTGTTATTTAATAAGTTACATTAGTTTCTCTGTTTATGTCAGTTGTATTTTTTTTGTTCAAGCTGCAGCAATAATGCAGTGCAACGTGATTTACTCATCAGTGTCCCCTAAGGCCACTGCATAGTCATACGTATATTAATACGCCGGGGTCGCAGATTTGTGTTTTTGAACAGCGGCCTCTGAGCACATTCATTATTGACAACAACATATTTGCGCTACAACCAGCATAGGAGACGGTATAGTTACCAGCATAGTTCCCCAAGTAGTATATATCCACTAGAGGGTTTAGCATGGGTTCCAGTGTAACTTCAACGAAGTCAACAAAATGTGCAAATTAACATGGGAAATTGTAGGCTACTGTATATAGAAGGGCAGTAACTAGCTCGATGAGGAGTACCAGTCTTCACTGACAATGCTACTTTGTTTATATTTTCCAAAAAACTCCTCAATGCTGCCCCTCCAGCATTTGCATGGTACACTGGTAAACATATGTGTAGTGTCGTGTCTGCATAGGAGAAAACTCCAGTATTACATAGAATATGGTTCATTATTTTGATCAGTCTCAAGGATGGGATGGAGACTTTAGGGATGGTTAGAGGCTGCTCTCTGCTGAGTGACCCAATGCAGGTAACATCAGTCCAGTAAAATATAACTCAGCTGTGCCTCACAAGTAATACAACACACTGGCTATAACCAATGTTTTATGTACCTCAAGTTTAAAAATATATATTAATTTTACATAGTCTGAAAATAACTTCAACAATTAACATCAACAGCTCAAGCAATGACAATATTCTGTAATAATGTATAAGTATTACGGCCTACTAATCGAACTTTGCTATAGTACCTTTTATGAAGTTACATGCTTATGTTTTATTTTTTATATATTCTTTAATTTACCTGGACAGTTGAATCACAGCCTACATTTACTTTATTTACTCAGAAAGGGATCTAGTCTCAAACGTTTAATGACAAAGTGTCACATCCTAGCAAACTCGTTTTGAGCACGGACACCTGTGTTTTGTTTTTGCCCTCACCTGTGTTCCTGATCACTGTCTCTATTTAAGTCACTCTTTTTCTAGTGTATCTTATCGTTTTTTGTGATTGGATTCTGTTCCGTTTGTAGCATTGTTCTGTTCTGTTTTATTCTTGTTTTACGCCTTGTTCACACCTACCTCGTCAGTTCTCAAACTTTTGTGCATGCATCATCAGGTTTGTGAGCAATAGCAGTTCAAAAAACGTCAGTGTCTGGGTTGACATTCTCTTTGGACCAGTAGTCTTTTGGCCAACTGTCCCATCTAGGCCAGTAAGAAAAATAAGTTTACGTTAATCTCTGTTCATATAAAATTATACCACCCACTTCCAATGCCAGTTGCATCTACTAATGTTAGACATTGTTGTAATGAAGGAATGCTTGGCGTTGGCTAGCTGAGCTGTTTTGTTTTTGTTTCTTTATTGCTTAAATTATGCAAATCCTGTAGCTAGCTACCAAGGCAACCTATGCAACATTGTTGTTATAGGAAGGATGCACTAAATTAGTATGGTGTCAGATTAGTGCCAAATATTGTGTGTGCAAGATTATACATCGCAGAGAACTTAACTTGCTAGCAGATAAAACAGTGCTTTCTGAATAATTTACTGTACATGGCAAATATTTTCAGGTTGCTTAATGCCAGACTTCCAAGCTATCATGTGTAATTTCCACAGAGAACCAGAGCTACAGACTACTAATTTTTACTGGTGTCACTGGTGTCACTCAGTCTTTCAGTTGGTGGCACCAGCGCATCATTTGGTTGCACCCCACAAAATATGTATTTAATATTGAATAACTGGAATAAAACAAATATTTGGCATATTAATTTATTTTATATTCTACATAAAGAGATTCAGTAATTTCATTTGTGTTTAGACTCCTGTCCCTTATATCTAATAGTATAGGGGCATTGGTCTCTCTTTTTTGTTAAGAATGCCAATATACCTAATACCTTGATCTTTGGCATGATACATTTAAATGATGCCAATAAGGAGTAGTGATGTTAAGTCCATTTTTACTGACTTGGATCTTTGAGTTATTCAGTGAAAACCAAAAATCTTTTGACTGATTTAATTTGAGTCAGTAACCCCCAGAGCACCCTGTTACCCACTGCCTGTGAACAATAAACTGAAAACCCAAATCATGATTCTACATACAAGCCTCTCTTTCACAATATGGAGGCTAATGCTAACGGGGTTTCTGCAGGTCCTTAAAAAGTCTTAAATTAACTGATCTAAATAAAAGTATTCATTTGGCTTATTTCCTTTTTTTAACGGTCTTAAAGAAGTACAGTTAGGTCTGGAAATAATTGGACACTGGGTATAGTGTAGGGTATAACAGAGGGTTCATTAACCAAGGACAAAACTTTGGTTACTTTAGTTTGCTTCTGATAGGTGCCCAATTTTTCTGCGAACAATTTGGGGAACTGGGCCATATACACTTAGGTCCAGAAATAATTGGACACTGACACAAGTTTTCTTATTTTGGCTGTTTACCAAAATATATTCAAGTTACTGTTAAATAATGACTATGGACTTAGTGTAGTCTCTCAGGTTTAATTTGAGGGTATTCACATCAAAATTGGAAGAAGGGTTTAAGAATTACAGCTCTTTAATATGTAGTCCCTTCTTTTTCAAGGGACCAAAAGTAATGTACTCAAAAGCTGTTTCATGGACAGGTGTGGGCTATTCCATTTTTATTTCTTCATCAATTAAGCAGGTAGAAGGTCTGGAGTTGATTCCAAGTGTGGCATCCCATTCATAAGCCTCAAGAACAGAAAAGCCAGATTAGACTAAACAAAAAACATCTAAAAAAGCCAGCCCAGTTCTGGAACAGCATTCTTTGGACAGATGAAACTAAGATCAGCCTGTACCAGAATGGTGGGAAGAAAAAGTATGGAGAAGGCTTGGAACGGCTCATGATCCAAAGCATACCACATCATCTGTAAAACACTGTGAAGGCAGTGTGATGGCATGGCCATGCAGGGCTTCCACTGGCACTGGGTCACTAGTGTTTATTGATGATGTGACAGAAGACAGAAGCAGCCGGATGAATTCTGAAGTGTATAGGGATATATTGTCTTCTCAGATTCAGCCAAATTCAGCAAAGTTGATTGGACAGTACTTCACTTTACAGATGGACAATGACATACTGCGAAAGCCACCCAAGAGATTTTTATGGCAACTAGTGGAATATTCTGCAATGGCCAAGTCAGTCACATGATCTCAACCCGATCGAGCATGCATTTCACTTGCTGAGGACAAAATTTAAGGCAGAAAGACCCACAAACTAACAACTGAAGACAGCTGCAGTAAAGGCCTGGCAGAGCATCACAAAGAAGGAAACGCAGTGTTTGATGATGTTCAGACTTCACGCAGTCATTGCCTGCAAAGGATTCTCAACAAAGTATTAAAAATTAACATTTTATTTATGATTGTGTTAATTTGTCCAATTACATTTGAGCCCCTGAAATAAGAGGACTGTGTATGAAAATGGTTGCAATTCCTAAACGTTTCATAGGATATTTTTGTTCAACCCCTTGAATTAAAGCTGAAAGTCTGCACTTCACTTGCATCTCGGTTGTTTAATTTCCGTTCCATTGTGGTGGCGTACAGAGCCAAAATTATGAAAATTGTGTCAGTGTCCAAATATTTCCAGACCTAACTGTATTTATTATGTTCTGTAAGCATTGTGAAGAGGTGATGCAAAAATGTATGTGTGGTTTGTGAACGCATTTTAGCTCTGGTCGCATACAGAGAGGAACCACAATTTCATTCAGAATGTTGGATGTCAGCAAGACACTCGTGACGGTTGCCTGCTTTCTCCCAACATTGTTGCTCGTAAGTTACTATAACTAGCTAGTACCAAGCTACATAATTTAGCTAGCTTTATAGTAGAGACTGGCTGTTATAGTAGAGCCTGGCTGTTAAGCAAATTCAATTAGAAGTGGTTGCACAACAGCAAATTTGCTATGTGATTTAAATCTTTTGAAGGGAAAGAAAAACAAAGCCCACTGTGTTTTTTGCAAGAAGCCTTTCAAACTTGGCATAATGTTTCAAGTTTCAAGGTTTATTTGTCAAAAGCACTAAACAACACAGTGTCATCCTGCACAATGAAATTCTTGTGACATCGCACTTGACAACTACGTAGTAAGAGTAAAGAAGAAGAATATATAAGCAAAAATATAGCCAGACAAAAAAGTCAAGCAACACTTTACATAACAATGTACACTTGCTGCTGTTAAAAAAAAGCAGCAATATCGGTAGTGGTATTGAAGTTATAGATATGGCAAGTCTGGCAATAATATACAATGTAAACTAGCAGCAATTTTTGAAAAAGTAGGATGAGGAGCATTACCAATATGGTAGTAGTATAGTATTAAATATTATAGATACATATGAGTGTAATGTGCTCATGAATTGTACTCTACATGCAAAGGAATATTCTAATGCTCATTAAATGTACCTTAGAGGACATCAGAGCATCTGGAATGTTCGGGTATGATCTGTATGATCATGGATCAGTGTTGCTGGTTGAGGAGCCTTATGGCCTGAGAGAAAAAAACTTTTGTGAGCCAGGAAGTGCGTGCCCTGATGCTCCGGTAGTGTCTACCAGACGGCAGCAGTGTGAACAGACCATAGCCTGGGTGGCTGTGATTTTTGGTGATGTTCCGTACTTTTCTCAGGCATTGTGTATGGTAGATTCCTTGCACGGAGGGGAGATGGCAGCCGTTGACGCGTTCCGCAGACTTTACCACCCTCTGTAAGGACTTGCAGTCTGCAGCAGAGCAGCTGCCGTACCAGGCAGCCTGAGAGGATGCTCTTAATGGAGCACCTGTAGAAGTTCATGAGATTTTTTACAGACATGCCAAATTTCTTGATTCTCCTCAGGAAGTATAGTCGTTTTTGGGCAGTTATCACTGCCGAGGTTGCTTGTCTGGACCAAGTGAGGTCATCCTTGATGAACACACAGAGAAACTTGAATTCGGAGACTCTCTCCACTTCAACTCCATCGATGTGTATGGGGGCATGACCCCCCTCACAACAGTGTTGAATGCAGAGCTGTAGTCCAGGAACAACATCCACACATATGTGTTGCCTTTTTCCAGGTGGGAGCGGGTGGTGTGTGTTGTCAGGGTGATGGCATCGTCCGTAGATCTATTGAGGCGGTATGCAAATTAAAAGGGTGTCAGGAAGGGTGGAGCAGATGTGAGTTCTGACCAGCTGCTCGAAGCACTTCATGATGGAGGTCAATGCCGCAGGGCGGTAGTTGTTCAGGCAAGTGTTTCTTCGGTACAGGGACGATGGTGGTCTGTTTGAAGAAAGAGGGGACTACTGACAGAGACAGGGAGAGGTTATATGTTATGTATAGATATATATATATATAGACATGAAAACCTCCGCTATTTGTTCAGCGCATCCCCTGAGGACACGGCCTAGAATGCCATCTGGCCCTGGTGACTTCAGAGGGTTCACTTTTTAAAAACTCTCCTCCCGTCATCCGTGGTACAGAGTGTAGTCGTCCTGGTCTTCAGCAAGCCTCACTGGAGGAATTGTGTTGGTCACCTCAATCCGTGCATAGAAGGTGTTGAGCTCATCAGGGAGCAAGTTGATGGGACGAGCATCATTGCTATTTCTCCCTTTGTATTCTGTGATGGGTCACAGTCCACCCCACATGTGTCTGGGGTCAGAACTGTGGTAGTTAGACTCCAACTTATCCAACTTATGTATTCTCTATTCTCATCCCTCATAGCCTTCCGTAGGTCGTATCTGGATCTCCTCAAAGCCTCCGGGTCCCCAGAGCTAAAGGCGGAGGACCGTGCTCTGAGCTTGGCACGGACATTACCATTTACCCAGGGCTTTTGGTTGGGGAAAGTCCTGACATTGACCCTCGGGACGACATCATCGATCCACCTGGAGAAATAAGCTGAGACATTGTGTGTATTCATCAATGTCCCCATCAGCTGCAGCACAGAACATCTGCCAATCTGTTGTTTCAAAGGAGTCCTGGAGAGCAGTAATGGATCCCCCATTCCAGCGTTGAACTTTCTGAGAAACTGGTTTATCCTGTTTTAGGCGTTTTCTATAGGATGCGAGGAGCAAAATTGATGTGTGATCCACCTTACTGAATGCAGGGCAGTGGACGGGTTTGTAACCATTTCGTATTTGTGAATAACAATGGCCAAGAGTCTGATCACCCCGGATAGAAGAGTTAATGTGCTGGTGGTATTTTGGTAAAACTTTCCTCATATCTGCTCTATTAAAATCACCAACAACAGTAGCAGCTGCCTCAGGGTGGGTGTCCTCATTTATTACACCATATAGGACTTCCAGTGTGTGCATTTTATCCGCCTGCGGGGGTATATTGACTGCTGTAAAGGCAGAAGGGCTGAACCTTTACACTCAGTAGCTGCAGGTCTTGTGAGCAGTGTGTTGAGTGCACTGCAACATCCGTTCCTGACTCTGACGTTCTGTCCTGCCGGTAGATAGAAAGACCAGCAGGGGCGACGCACGAGTCTGGCACCAAGAGATCCAGCCAGGTTTCCACGAACGCTAGCACACGGCAGTTTGCAATGTCCTGCTGAAAGTTAATCTGTGCGTGTAGTTTGTCCATTTTATTGTCTAGGGATTGAACATTTGCGAGTTAAATGGAGGATTGCAGTATCTCGTCTGAGATCTGCATAGGACACTGGCATGTTTGCCCCTCTTTTTTCTCCTCCATCTGCGTATTGGTAAACAGGTCGGCGGCAGAACAAAGGAATTGCAGCAATCGCTCCGGTGAGTAGTGTAAAAGTCAGGGTTCAAGGGTGAACCAATATCCAAAAGTGCTTGTCGATCATAGTGTATGAGGGACAGTGCAGCATGAACAAAAATAAAAACAGTAATAAGCAAAGAACTACATAGTGAATGTGGAGCCATTATCAGTGTGACCTTTCTCTCTGGCGCACCAGAAGCAGAGAATTTAATGGGAATTAAATCTGTGGAATCCCGTTACAGTATGAAGTGTGAGAAACACAAGAACAACAACAATGCTGCGAAAAGCAGTCCATGCAACACACAAATCACTCAGCAACTGCCTCTGCAACACAATGCTGCAAGTGCAGCGGTCCACAGAAATCAGTGAACGTCTGGTGTATCAGAGAGTGTTGAAACAATGTGCGATCATAGCTTTAGATTTAAGTGTTTTTCTTGACGGCTGCGAGGGTGATGATCACATAGTTCGAGCTGCAGAGCATTTTATAAGTATATTGTTCGCAAACTGCTCATTGCCTGCCTCCTGTACGGTGCCCCGTCCTCGGCTTCTGAGATCATACTCCCTGGCCTTCTGACCACCGGCCACCCAGTCTGGTGACTTCAAATCCCCCTCGGCTCGGTTCCCCGGACAGCTCAACCCAACGCCCCTCTGGTTCATCATGCACACCTGTTCATCATTAGTGTCCTTTAAATTCCCTTGGTTTCTCCAGGACACTTGGAGCTACTGACTGTAAAGGTTCAGCCCTTCTACCGTGTGCGGGAATTCAGCGCAGCTATTATCACAGCAGTCTGTGTTCAGTGTTAGATAATGTTGTTTAAGAATTCTGTTGGTGACCAGTGCTAGTACCTGTTTGTTTTTGTGTTATATCTGGAGTCCTAGTTTTTCCTGTTAGTTTTGTATGTTTAGCAGGCTCCTTAGCCTGTTGTAGTGACGGGAGAAACAAAGCTTCCCGAAACTACAAGCCAGTTGTAACAATTGCATCGAAAAAGGATTCAGTGTTTCGAAACTCTTGAAATATTTAAGACTCCCAGAAAAGGAACTGAGTGGTGTAGCAGGTGGCTTACGCTGGCATTGCATATATGCCTAAACACTGAATATTAAATGAAGTGAACAGTTAAGTGGAGCTAGACGCGGTATCTATTCATGGAACATATCACAAATGTTTAGATTACAATGTTAATAAATGAGCAGGAACATCTTAAGCGCAGCGGTGTGTGTGGTGGAAGATATGCGCAAAGGATCCTAAATATGGAAATGCGCACCATATTGGAGCGTTTTCGTGCTAGCGGTGTTTTCACAGACATATGGAAATATCAGTTAACAAAAACCGACAATGAAACGAAATATATCACTGTCAAGGATGTCACCGATAATGTCCTTAGATGCTTGACTATTAAAGTATATAACTATACATTTATAGGGTTATATTTTAATAAATGTAATTTGTGTATAAATTTGGCCTATGTGTCCTAATAGCACAGGCCATATAAAATACTGATGTGGTATTGGTGGACTTCGATATTTAAGGTGACATGTATATGCTTATACGTTCATTTGTATGAAAGTTGTGAATGCAATTTCTAGCCCATTTTTTGCTTACAAATCATGCATATCACAAAGTTATGTTCAACTTGAAAATGTTCCCACACAGTGGATCTTGTTTTTTTTTTCCATTTCTCAGAATGAACTGAATCATTCTGATAATAATGTCTGTCACTCTCCTACTTAAAACAACTCTCGAAATCTGGCCATTTGCATTGGCTTTTGTTTCAGGGACTGGCATAGGAAATCGAAACCTGATCGAAACAGTTTGACGTAACCGACACTTCGTTTGCTTAGATCATGTGACTTAGCCACTTTGAAACAAGCTTCGACACTGTTTCGGCACGGCAGTTTCGCAAAGGTTTTGGAGCCTTTTGAAACCTGTTTCACCAGGACCCATCCCTAGCCTGTTGTCCTTGTTTGCCATTTGCAACCCATCCTTATTAAATACGTTGCTTACATCTGCGCCTGCTTCTGGCTCCTCCCTTGTCCCAGCGTTACACTAATAAAGCATTGACAGGTTTCCCCTACAGTACCTTATGATAGACGCAACTCTCATTTGTTTAGGTGTCTGTGTCAGTAGGTAGGGTGACGATGCAACTTGCAACCTCTCGGCACTGCCCCCAAGTTTTCAGCTAGTCAGGAGCCGCCATTGCCTTGTATGGTTATTACAGTAGAGGCAATATCATAATTAGCTTTATGGTGGTTTTAGGTGGGTGTATCTTAGGAGTGGCAGCCACTCAGCTGTGTAGGTTGATATTTAAATACGGTTTCTTGGGTTGATTTTACTTGCTTGGTTATCACAGACAGATACTACACCTAAACCCAAACACAGAACAGTGTGTTTGACAGTTTCTTATGTATGTCCATGTAGCTAGTGCTAGTATAGTGGTTAACTGTTGCAAATTGGTGATTTATTTCCATGTTCCACACAGCCATATATACTCCACTTTACAGAAAAAATCTCCCACTCTTATCGAGTAACCGGGTATGAATGTCAAATATATTTAGCATTAATCTCCCCCATTCACATCTACAATCTTAGGTAATAGCCTGTTTTCACCTGCACCTTATAACACTACATCTCATCATGGAATCCTCGTCTCCACAAGCCCATGCTGATACATCTTCATTAAAAGGACATATCCCAGAGGAAGATGCCCAAAGGAAACCACGTAAGGAGCATTTTCCCCTAAGGACATTCCAGTATGGAACGCTTTTCTGTCAGTCTATGTATTTAGTAGAAAATAATAAATAGACGACATATCAAATATTGAAACTGAGAAATGTTATTGTTTCTTGAAAAATATATGCCCACTTTAAATTTGATACCAGCAACACGTTTCAAAAAAGCTGGGACAGTGGAAACAAAAGACTGGAAAAGTTGTGTAATGCTAAAAAACCACCTGGTGGAATATCTCACAACTAATTAGGTTAACTGGCAACAGGTCAGTAACTTGATTGGGTGTAAAAAGAGCATCCGAGAGAGGATGAGTCTTTCAGAAAAGATGGGGAGGGGTTCACCACTCTGTAAAAGACTGCACAGGCAAATAGTGCAACAATTTAAGAATAAAGTTTCTCAACATTAATTGCAAAGAGTTTGGGGATCTCATCATCCACGGTACATAGTATCATTAAAGGGTTCAGAGAATCCGGAGGAATCTCTGTATGCAAGGGACAAGGCCAGAAAACCAATATTGGATGGCTGTGATCTTCGAGCCCTCAGGCGGCACTGCATTAAAAACAGACATGATTCTGTACTGGAAATCACTGCATGGTCTCAGGAACACATTCGAAAACCATTGTCTGTTGAACACAGTACGTCGCTGCATCCACAAATGCAAGTTAAAACTCAACCATGCAAAGAATAAACCATTTATAATCAAGATCCAGAAACGCTGCCGCCTTCTCTGGGGCCAAGCTCAGTTAAGATGGGGCGAGGCAAAGTGGAAAACTGTCCTGTGGTCTGAAATCAAAATTTGAAATTCTTTTTGGGAATCATGGATGCCGCGTCCTCGGGACTAAAGAAGAGAGGGACCATCCGGCTAATCGATGCACAGTTCAAAAGCCAGCATCCGTGATGGTATGTGGGTACATGAGTGCACATGGCATGGGTGACTTGCACATCTGTGAAGACACCACTAATGCTGAACAATATATACAGGTTTTGGAGCAACATATGCTGCCATCCAGATGACGTCTTTTTCAGGGAAGGCCTTGCTTTTTTCAGCAAGACAATGCCAAACCACATTCTGCACATATTACAACAGCATGGAGCCGTAGTAAAAGAGCTTGCTCAGTTTCAACATTTGATATGATGTCTTTGTATTATTTTCAGTTAAATATAGGGATAAATTATTTGCACATCATTGCATACTGTTTTTATTTGCATTTTACGCAGCATCACAATTTTTGGGGAAAAAGGGTTGCAGATCAGGGTCCGTGGTTGGGCTTTTTCCGTTGCCTCTGGCATGATTATCTCTCTAGACTCTTTAAAATAAATTTACTACGGTTGTGTTTGTATCTAGATTTGAATTAATTGAAGATAGGTGAGTGTTGTTAGTCAGAATTGTTAGGTTTTTACAATGTTGACACCACTCAGACATATGCCCCATTGATGTTTTGATTGATTGTATTTCACCAGTAAAAATGTGCAAAAAGTAAATACATAGCAAAACAATAAACTTTCCAAAAATCGAATTCCATTAGGCCAATAGATTGGGTTGTTGATCATGAAAGCTGAGAGTAAAAAGAAGACGTATTTCCAATTAGACCTTTTTTGCTGCTTTGTGCTCTCCTCTCTCACTCCTTTCTACAACCTTGTTTTCTTGCGTTAGGTTATTAGTCTAACTACTCACTTGGTGGGCTTGTAATATGTACTGTATATAGATGTAATGACATGTACAGTACAGGAATGGCAAGATACAGATGCCAAACTAAATCTATGGAAAGACAGTTCTAGAGCAGGTTTCTGTCTGAAATATATTACATTACAATACATTTAGATTGGAATGTTTACCATCCACAGAAGGGACTATTGGCACTTGAGGCTTTAGGGCTCAAGGAGTAGCAGGACCATTGATTGGACCCAGGGCTTCTGAAAAGCATAAGACCTTTGAAAGTACAAGTATGCTTCTATAATTTCAAATATGAAGGCGTTGGCCTTCCATGAATTTATATATGACAAGTTAACAAGAGTATGAGAATGAGCACTGACAATATTTTGCTGTAGTTGCCTGACTTTTGGACAGGGAAGCAATGTCTATATCTGAATAATTGTTTTAACAGACATGCCACTTTAAAAAAAAAAAATGATGCAATGTTTAGTGTATATAGAAAAATATACTTTTTTATACTATGCCGTATATATATTGGTACGGTTAAGGTAAGGGTTAGGGTTAAAATGTAGTTTTAAGAAAACACATTATAGAAATTGGCAGGGTTTATGACTTTGCGGCTACAGAAGCTAATGACGACTCTTAAATCCTCCAGCAGAGAGGCATTGTGAGTTGGAGAGGTCTGATCTGCCAAGTCATGTACTTCAATTCCTCCTTGGAATGTGAGAAGGGGAGGTGGGGCGAGTGTGGCAGTGCCACTTATGAGAGCTCATTTTTCCCCGTGGCTGTGAGAAAAACTCTGTAGCATTGTTAGAGCATGTGAACAAATACACTTCATTTACATGGCTTACGATTGCTGATTTTTAATTAGTTGCATTCAAGTCATTAAGTCTGTGTTCAATTATTGTAAAATTTAAGTGAGTGTGAGGGAGAAAGTTTAAGCCATGTGCTTCATGTTAAAATTAGAAAAGCAGAACACTGATAATTATGCGCTGTGAAGTTTGTCATTGTCTGAATGTGCCTTTGAGTGGGGGTATTCTGAGCTCAGTCTGTGTAGAGTTGGGTGGCTAATGAGAACAATTGTGTGACTTAAATGCAACTTAAAACCAACCTATATTATATTACTTCCCTGGCTTGGAATACATTGACTTTTAAACACAATAAATTACACTTTAGATATTCTTTTATTAGAAATGTAGTGGTGAAGGTAGGAGGCTGGATATATGGTGTAAGCTAAATGGACTGCAGAAATCATAATGTTTCCATGGCAACTTGTTCATGCCTGACTGGTGCATCTTTTAAGTCTGATTGTCAAGAGAATGAGGCCTTGTTTCCTCTAAAGCCTGAATGGAACTGAGGCTCAAAGTGTGTTGGAGACCCCAATGAGGGAAGAACAAAAGAATGCAATTTTTTCAGTCTTTGACACTTTGATAATGAACAGAGCCGACAATGGATATGAGCTTCCTTCTTCAAGTTTGCCCAAATGGCTAGATTTTGTCCACATACACCTGAAATATTTGACACTTTTGGTTAAGTGTTTCTCCAAGCAGTGGGAAAGATAATGGGACTTTATTGACTGCTTGTTTATTAAGCAGAAGCATCTGTAAGTTATGGTTAACAATTGTTGACGTCTTCAATGACTAGGTGTCTATGATTTAGTGTTTGACAATGAGGGTTTTACACGATAGTTTACTGAACAATTTAATTTATTTACCATTAATATAAAATGTTAAAATGTACACAAGCAACTAGTTACTCTTACTGCGCCATAAGGCGAAAAACATGCGCACCTCGAAAATATATACATTTACTGACAATTAGGGATGCACAGACACTGTCTATAAGTACAGGATTTGGTATCAGCACAGCGAGTCTATGTAATTTGACGATGCCACAAAACAGACTGTGCCGTAAACATGTAGGTCTACATTGTTGATGAAGTTGAAAGTGCCAGTTCACATGGAATTATATGATTTTAACCAAATACCGATAAGAGTAAATTATTTGTCTAAAACATATCCCAATATAATTTCCACAATGCCTTGAAATTATTTTAACAAAATTTGATGTTGTTAAAAGGGTGTAAGTTCCACAATATTAAAAAGCTGGAGCATTCTACAATGTTGTTTTATTAATACCACCACTTACCGTTGTAGAGCTAGCTTTTCCACCTAGACGTTAGCTCACAAAACAGTTGGAAAGGCACCAACAATTATTATAATTTAGATTTCGTTTACACAGAAGAGCTTTATATATTTTTTTCAGCTCAATCTGATTTATTGAAGAGGCATTCAACACAGTGTAGCTAGCTATTTGAAATTTTAAAATGTATTCATTTGGGTTCATTTGCGAACCGTAAAGAGCCTTGTGTACCATGCAGTACGGTTACAAATACGTTTACCGTTAAAGCCCTGTTAGGGACTAGATTTTATTGCGAACATATTGACTCCTATGACATGAATTTAGCATTCAAATATAATATTGACTGAATTTTAATGTTTTGATTTCATAACAAGAACCAAAATGTGTGTAACAGGGAGAGACAAAGTGAATGGACAATTTTTCAGGGCCCTGGAGGGTGTTTTATTAAAAACAGATGTGGCAGGGGAGAAATTTAAAACAGAAGAGAAACCACTTTCCTGAAGTGGCAACTTTCTAGGGGAGTCCTGGTGGCAGTTGAGGATGAATGGGTGCAGGCGGTTGTCCTCCTTGCTGTCTTTCTTCTCCTTCCCCGGCTCCTGTGTCATTGGGAAAGGCATCTTAATTTTCTCCCCTAGCCTACCTCACTTGATGAGGTGCCAGTGGGCAACACAGTCTCACAATCAATTTGCAAATTAACATACAAAAATAAATTTCATGGATTTTTGTGTGTTTTAGTGATACTTGATTTTTGTGAAATTCAAAATTTACACCACCAGTTTTTATTAAAGAAGCAGTAAAACTGTCATTTAGACTAGTTGAGTATCGGGAGCATCACCGTTTCTGGGTTCGATTACAGGCTCAAAATGGCCAGAAACAAAGAACTTTCTTCGGCAACTCATCAGTCTATACTTGTTCTGAGAAATTAAGGCTATTTCATGCAAGAAATTGCCAAGAAATTGAAGATCTTGTACAATACTGTGTACTACTCCTTTCACAGAATAGCACAAACTGTCTCTAACCAGAATAGAAAGAGGAGTGGGTTGCCCCGGTGCACAACTGAGCAAGAGAACGAATGCATTAGAGTGTCTAGTTTGAGAAACAGACACCTCACAGGTCCTCAACTGGAAGCTTCATTAAATAGTACCTGCAAAACACCAGTCTCAACGTCAACAGTAGAGAGGCGACATCGGGATCCTGGCCTTCTAGGCAGAGACTGTCCAATAAAAAGAAAAGATTAAGATGGGCAAAAGAACACAGACACTGGACACAGGAAGATTGGAAAAAAGTGTTATGGACAGACAAATCTAAGTTTGAGGTGTTCGGTTCACAAAGAAGGACACTCGTCACATGCAGACCAAATGAAAAGATGCTGGAGGAGTGCTTGACGCCATCTGTCAAGCATGGTGGAAGCAATGTGATGGTCCAGGGGTGCTTTGGTGGTGGTAAAGTAGGAGATTTGTACAAGGTAAAAGTGATCTTGAAGAAGGAATGCTATCACTCCATTTTGCAACGACTTGCCATACCCTGTGGACAGCGCTTGATTGATTTCCTGAGGCACAGCTCCAAACTATGCAAAAACGAGCTGTCACTTTCACTAGCTAGCCAAGATTGGAGCCATTAATGTTGTGCTTTCCTGACGACGTTGTCACTTGATCATGATGATGTCCTGCATCTGCCGACACATACTTTCAATGGTTTGAGATGTGTGTGCCTTATGCTTACTTTATGATCATGTTAGTTGTGCCTACCTCGAATGATTGCTTGCTCAGTCTCGCCCAAAAAGATTTTCAGTGTTTTTATATGCAAACTTAGATGTTCGTTCTTGTTAGAAACAACCACAACTGCTTGCTGAAGTTAATTTACTATCTGGTTAGGCTATCAGGCTATTAGAGAAATTGGGTAGAGGCAAATGAGTGCTGCACTCGCAGAGGGAGAGAAGGATGAGTGAGAGGTCGATTTTTTATGTCTACAAAATGGGAGAAAACAAATTACATGGATCTGGTGTCAAAATAAAGATGATGTGCTATAAGTTAACTTGTATTTTTTATTTGTTCTTAGTTTTTGTGCTATATCTGTGTGTTTGAAATGTATGAAAAAAATATTATTTATACTGAGAATTCTCAGAAATCTACAGCAGCATTCTAAAATTCTGTTGGGGTCTAAAGGGTTTTAAGGACATCATCTTGATCAAGCGACGACATCAGCAAAGCACAACATTATTTGGCTCCAATCTTGGCTAGCTGGTGAAAGTGACAGCTCGTCGCCTCACAAGCGAAACACATTTGCGGCCAGACAACTTTTATATAGTCTGACAAACGAACTGAACCGGACAATTAGCTGTCTAGTTAGCTATTGCAGTTTGCATATATGAATGAAATCGGAAGAAACGTGATAAAATATTCAACTAGTTAGTCGACTACACATCAAAATACTGCAACGTTTTCAATTCCAAGACTGAGCAAGTAACCATCCGAGCTTGTCTGATGCGCTCGCCTATCGAGTTGTCACGACAGGGTTACTATTGCCATCTAAAATATATTACCAACATTTCACAGCATCAAATATACACAACTGCAAACATATATCCGCAGTATATTTGTTACTCACCACAACACCATTATCGCTTTCAAAGAGCAACTTCGTATCACCAAACAACAAAGAAACAGCCTCATCTAACGTAAAAAGTTTTGGCCGCTTTGCCGCTAGCATTTTGAGTAAAGAAATTATAAAAACTAAAAAAGTCAAAGCACATACAAAGCACATACACATACAAAGCACATACAATTAGGCTATAACAGAGGGTTCATTAACCAAGGACAAAACTTAGGTTACTTTAGTTTGCTTCTGATAGGAGCCCTATTTTTCTGCAAACAGTTTGGGGAATTGGGCCATATACAGTTAGGTCCGGAAATAATTGGACACTGACAAAAGTTTTATTTTGGCTGTTTACCAAAATATATTTAAGTTACAGTTAAATAGTGAATATGTGCTTAAAGTGCATTCTCTCAGCTTTAATTTGAGGGTATTCACATCCAAATGGGAGGACAGGTTTAGGAATTACAGCTGTTTAATATTTAGCCCCCTATTTTTCAAGGGACCAAAAGTAATTGGACAGTTTACTCAAAAGCTGTTTCATGGACAGGTGTGTGCTATTCCTTTGTTATTTCTTCATGAATTAAGCAGGTAAAAGATCTGGAGTTGACTCCAGGTGTGGCATTCACATTTGGAAGCTGTTGCTGTGAACCCACAACATGCACTCAAAGGAGCTCTCAATGCAAGTGAAACAGGCCATCCTTAGGATGCAAAAAAAATCCATTAGAGAGATAGCAAGAACATTAGGAGTGGCCAAATCATCAGTTTGGTACATTCTAAGAAAAAAATAACACACTGGTGAGCTCTGCAACACAAAAAGGCCTGGACGTCCACGGAAGACAACAGTGGTGGATGATCGTAGGATCTTTTCCATGGTAAAGAAAAACCCCTTCACAACATCCAGCCAAGTAAAGAACACTCTTCAGGGGGTAGGCATATCATTCTCCAAGTCTACCATAAAGAGAAGACTTCACAAGAGCAAATACTGTGTTCACCACAAGATCCAAACCATTCATAAGCCTCAAGAATAGAAAAGCCAGATTAGACTATGCCAAAAACCAAGAATAGAAAAGCCAGCCCAGTTCTGGAAAAGCATTCTTTGGACAGATGAAACTAAGATCAACCTGTACCAGAATGATGGGAAGAAAAAATATGGAGAAGGCTTGGAACGGCTCATGATCCAAAGCATACCACATCATCTGTAAAACATGGTGGAGGCAGTGTGATGGCAATGTCCATGCATGGCTTCCAATGGCACTGGGTCACTAGAGTTTATTGATGATGTGACAGAAGACAGAAGCAGCCGGATGAATTCTGAAGTCCATAGGGATATATTGTCTGCTTAGATTCAGCCAAATCCAGCGAAGTTGATTGGATGGCGCTTCACTTTACTGATGGACAATGACCCAAAACACTGCGAAAGCAACCCGGGAGTTTTTTAAAGCAAAGAAGTGAAATATTCTGCAATGGTTGTGTAAATCACCTGATCTCAACCCGATCGAGCATGCATTTCACTTGCTGAAGACAAAACTTAAGGCAGAAAGACCCATGAACAAACAACAACTGAGGACAGCTGCAGTAAAGGCCTGGCAAAGGGTCACAAATGAGGAAACCCAGCGTTTGGTGATGTCCATGCGTTCCAGACAAGCAGTCATTGCCTGCAAAGGATTCTCAACAAAGTATTAAAAATTAACATTTTATTTATGATTGTGTTAATTTGTCCAATTACTTTTGAGCCCCTGAAATAAGGGAAATGTGTGTGAAAATTGTTGAAATTTCTAAACGTTTCATAGGATATTTTTGTTAAACCCCTTGAAATAAAGCTGAAAGTCTGCACTTCAATTGCATCTCGCTTGTTTAATTTCCGTTCCATTGTGGTAGTGTACAGAGCTAAAATTATGAAACTTGTGTCATTGTCCAAATATTTCTGGACCTAACTGTATATAATTATATATGCCTTGCAAAATTATTCAAACCCCTGACTCCACTAGCAGACATCACTATAATATACCGATTTGGGAATGTGGGCACAAATCTTCATGCTGTGTTGGAAATAAAGAACACTTCATCTACCATGTCTAGGCCAAACAAAACATCTCCACTCTGCACTGGCAGTACTATAAAGACAAACAACATCTTGGCTTTTTGTGTCAATTTTTGTGTTAATTTTATACAGACTATATGACTGCTCTCGGAGTGATGAGTGGGATTTCTGACTCATCTCTTCTCACATAATCAGGTTAAACTTAATACCCCGTTACATAAATGAATGCAATGTAAAAAAAAAAAAAAAAAAGGGAATGAGACAGGACAGACTGAACCTATTCATACGATAGACTGACACAGTGGAGTGTCCAAAGACAATGTAGCCACATCCAAACAACCCTGGGCAGGGCTGACCAGGCTGGAAATAGCTCCACCCACATTGCCAAGCACCAGACCACCAAAGGGACACCAACCGACCGCAAACCACACTGAGACAAGGTCCACGGAATTCTCTCCCATGGCAGAAATGTTAAGGACTGCATGGGAAAACATGAGTAAGCTAGTGACTCAGCTTGCATGGTAGGATTGGAGAAAGGATATCTCAGTGGAAAGAGAGGAGCCTGCCATGCAAAGACGGCAAAGATGGTTTGTTAATCCAGTGCCTTGCCATTCAACTTCACTTCCCCTGACTGATTATGGATTTTTATTGTGCCAATTATTCATTGAGGTATTCAATATCATGACAGTCATACATCGAAACAACATAACAGTAATTGGTGAAATGATGTAAGTGAAGATGGCATACAGTTGTGGCCAAAGATATTCACATGCTTTATCTAGATTTCAATAATAAAAATAAGTTGAAAGTGGAGAAAGGTCACAACTACACATGGCATATGAAAAACTGTACAGGTGCTGGTCATATAATTAGAATATCATCAAAAAGTTGATTTATTTCAGTAATTCCATTCAAAAAGTGAAACCTGTATAATGTATACATTCATTCCACACAGACTGATATATTTCAAGTGTTTATTCCTTTTAATTTTGATGATTATAACTGACAACTAATGAAAATCCCAAATTCATTATCTCCAAAAATTAGAATATTACTTAAGACCAATACAAAAAAAGGATTTTTAGAAATGTTGGCCAACTGAAAAGTATGAACATGAAAAGTACAGCACTCAATACTTAGTTGGGGGCTCCTTTTGCCTGAATTGCTGCAGCAATGCGGCGTGGCATGGAGTCGATCAGTCTGTGGCACTGCTCAGGTGTTATGAGAGCCCAGGTTGCTCTGATAGTGGCCTTCAGCTCTTCTGCATTGTTGGGTCTGGCGTATCGCATCTTCCTCTTCACAATACTCCATAGATTTTCTATAGGGTTAAGCTCAGCCGAGTTTGCTGGCCAATTAAGAACAGGGATACCATGGTCCTTAAACCAGGTACTGGTAGCTTTGGCACTGTGTGCAGGTGCCAAGTCCTGTTGGAAAATGAAATCTGCATCTCCATAAAGTTGGTCAGCAGCAGGAAGCATGAAGTGCTCTAAAACTTCCTGGTAGACGGCTGCGTTGACCTTGGACCTCAGAAAACAC
>JACXGI010000698.1:0-120691 GCA_016801175.1 Esox masquinongy
AAAATATTGACACTTTGGGCCCAATTTGGACATTTTCACTTAGGGGTGTACTCACTTTTGTTGCCAGCGGTTTAGACATTAATGGCTGTGTGTTGTGTTATTTTGAGGGGACAGCAAATTTACACTGTTAAACAAGCTGTACACTCACTACTTTACATTGTAGCAAAGTGTCATTTCTTCAGTGTTGTCACATGAAAAGGTATAATCAAATATTTACAAAAATGTGAGGGGTGTACTGTTCTGTGAGATACTGTAAAATATATCTCAAGAGTTTCTTATTTTCATCTTCGAAACATTGCAGAAATCAGAAACTTTCTATCAAAAACTGATGCAGAAAAACTAATCCACGCTTTTCTTACTTCTAGATTAGATTACTGCAATGCTCTTCTTTCCGGTTACCCTGATAAATCAATAAATAAACTTCAATTAGTGCTGCACATGGCTGCTAGAATCCTAACTAGAACTAAAAAATGTGAACCCATTACTCCAGTACTAGCCTCTTTACACTGGCTGCCTGTTAGGGTTATTGGCATATATTTCTATGGGTGATATGAATAAGTTATCAAAAAACCGAGAGGAGTTATTAGAAAAAGACGAGGTCCGAAATGAATAGGCTGTGTGTGCGATTTAGTTTCTCTTATCCCTACATAAATAATGTAGATTTACATTTTCGATTTACATTTGATGAATTAGCCTACACAAGCTGAATATCCAATTGAAAAACAGTAACCTGTGTGATAAGTAGCCTATATCGTTTGTATTATGTTTCAATAATAGCCTAATTAAGTTTTCATTCATCTGGGAGTATTGCGCATTCATCCATTGATGTCATGCATTCAGTGAGGGGTGATTAGCGCCTGGGTACCATTTGGGTACCAACGCTAAGTGGCGTGGGCTGTTGACGGATTAAGTTGGAAAACAGGGTAAAAAAAAACGGTAAATTATCTCTAAATAGTTTTCTGTTCATCAGTTTAGAATTCCGACAACAGAAGAATGTAATAAACGCCTATTTAAGAAAAGTCATGGAAGGAGGAGGTTGTAGCTTTCAAAATGGCAGTTTTATTTTAATAACAAACTCAAACGCCAATTGGCGTAGGCATTTGGCGGTTCTAGTGTTAAACCCTATATTCAATAGAGAAAAATATTAGCGATAGTACAAAGACAACAAATCAAATGTTGAAACTGAGAAATGTTATTGTTTTGGGAAAAATACATGCCCATTTTGGTTTTGATGCCAGCAACACATTTCAAAAAAGGTTGGGACAGGGGCATATTTATCACTGTGTTGCATCACCTCTTTTTTTAACAATACTCTGTAAGCGTTTGAGAATTGAGACCAATTGCTTTAATTTTGAAATTGAAATGTATTCCCATTCTTGCTTGATATAGGATTTCAGCTGCTCAACAGTCCGGGGTCTTCTTTGTCATATTTTTCGTTTCATAATGTTTTCAATGAGTGATAAGTATGGACTGCAGACAGGCCAGTTTAGCACACGGACTCTTTTACTACGAAGCCATCCTGTTGAAATACGTACAGAACGTGGTTTGGCATTGTCTTGCTGAAATAAGCAAGGCCTTCCCTGTAAAAGACATGGCCTGAATGGCAGCACATGTTGCTCCAAAACTTGTATATATTTTTCAGCAGTAATGGTGCCTTGACAGATGTGCAAGTAACCCATGCCATGTGTGAAGGAACTGAAAAATGTCAATTTTATATTTATTTACATATTCAATGATTCTTCATTGAATTTGGGGAGTAACGGATTACAAAAAAACAGTAACTGTAATCCGTTACCTTACCAACAAAAATATTGTAATCGGATTACAGATACTTTTGAAAAAATGTGTGATTACTTTTGGATTACTTCAATTGAAAAAGAATAGGTGCGTGAAAGAATTATGACACGTTGTATGTTTGAGTTTATTAATTAACTTAATAAAACATCGTTATCTGAACCCAAATATGAATTGCGAACCTCAATTGTGTGTGTGATCATCATGCGCGCAAAGGTGGACGCACATAACCAGTTTAGTCACGGAGGAAGCGCTAGTTTAAATTTCTCCGGTTTTGGTTGGTTGAATGGCTGGTAAAAACAGAGTAGGCCGATATCTTCGATAATATTAGCCGAGTCATATACAATTTTATTTAGTTACGCATAATTCTCAGAACAATGATAAGCAATAGGCCTACCTGATGTTGTATATTTTTCAAGTTTCAAGGTTTATTTGTCAAATGCACCGAACAACACAGCCAGGACGAGTTGCACCGAATAACTTTTACAGAATAGTTTAATAGATTAGGCAACTATTTGTTAAATAGCTGTAACATGGCGCTGCCTTCAAGATAAATCATTATACGGGGACATTTGAGGAGAAAAGGTGTGTTGGGAAGCACTCAGCCAAAGGATGATTATTTGCATTTGACGCGGCCACATCAACTCCGTCCATACAGGTAGGCCATGTGATTCTGCTTGCTTTGCATCTCTGAAAATTGTGTTCATTGGTTATCATTGGCTGCTGATGTGATTTACTTTAAGCTAAGAGTGCAGGTTTATAATCACAGTTTATTTCTTTCATTTTCGTTTTGAAAATCCATCACTGGTGGCCATAATAATCTCAGGTTATGTTCGCGCGGGTCAATCTTATTTCTATGCGGGTGTTCACGATTGCAAACGTGTATTCGCGTGCCGGGGGTTTCTGCAACATTTTGACAATGTTGGTTGTGGAGCAAATCATCAGACTACTGCATATTTAGTTTATGCGCGAAAAGCTATGGATATCATAATTTTTATATACAACAATGTCAATAACCTTTTAGAGTAATTGCCATTTATTTTTCAACAATATTTTGAAGCAATTAAAAACATTAATAAAATACAAATAACAGAACGGGCTTAAGCATCATTAGATTTTGGGTTGTGTTCAGATAAAAGTCTGGAAGACTTTCTGGAAGATCGAGGTTTATTTGATTAATTGGAAGGACTGAATATCTGACAGACCTTTAGCGTGCAATGTAGAGATGTAGCCCAATCATATTGAAGTAAAAAGCAATGGTTTAGAAAGCATTTCCAAAGGCACTGTAGCCTACACAACCCATAAGGTAAAATGCGAAGCTATGTAAACTCTAACCTTTTATTGATCCCGCAAAAGGGGTTCAGTTGGTTATAGGCTATTCCTATTTGTTTTTCAATGCCTCTTAATATGAAAGTTATCTAAAAGTAATTCAAAGTAATCAGATTACGTTACTGAGTTTGAGTAATCAAAAAGTTACTTTACTGATTACAAATGTGGACAGGTAACTTGTAACTGTAACGGATTACATTTAAAAAGTAACCTACCCAACCCTGAGTATAGACGTATACTCCAATGTACTTTATTTCTGTCCGAGTAATCATCATATATCATAATATCATTGGAATGTTAATGGTTTAGAGATGTTTGTGTAAGCTGTGAATGCATAGACAAAAAGGTTTGCTTGTTATTGCCTAGCTAGCTTGCTTCTCGAGATAACACCACTCTGTCTTATGATATGGCCCCAGAACAGTTTGGAATTTGTCCCTAATTGATAAGGGGTCTGTTCTTCAGGACTAGTTTGTTATCCTTTGGTCAGTAAACCAACCCCCATGCCTTTTGTTCAGGAACATAAACCACAGCGGGGTTTGGGAAAGCTCTCGCATTTTCCTCAGTTCTGCCTGCATCTTTGTTCTTGCAAACATCTTGAATCTCCAGAGAACTTTTATCATTGATACTTTTGTAGTACTCTCTTTACTAATTGTAGTACTCTCTTTACATATAAAATTAATTTGTTACATTATTTCGACTATTTGGAGTTAATCAAAAATGTGTCAAAATCCAGTTCCTTCATGTGCACTAATGCACCCCCATACCATCACAGATGCTGGCTTTTAAACTGTGCGCTGATAAGAAGTCGGATGGTTCCTCTCCTCTTTAGTCCAGAGGACACGCCGTCCATATTTCCCAAAAACTATTTCAAATTTTGATTTGTCAGACATCAAATTCGTCAGACCTCAAATTAAGTCAGTCCACTTCGCCTCAGTCCATCTAAAATAAGCTTGAGCTCAGAGAAGGCGGCGGCGGTTCTGGATCTTGTTTATATATGGTTTCTTCTTGGCATGGCAGAGTTTTAACTTGCATTTGTGTATGCAGCGGTGTACCATGTTCACAGACAATGGTTTTCAGAAGTGTTCCTGAGCCCATGCAGTGATTTCCACTACAGAATTGTCTGTTTATAATGCATTTCCACCTGAGGGCCCGCATATCCCAGCCATCCAGTATTAGTTTTCGGCCTGGTCCCTTGCATACAGAATTTTCTCTGGATTCTCTCAATCTTTTAATCATATAATGTACCGTAGATGATGAGATCCCCAAACTCTTTGTAATTTACGTTGAGAAACGTTATTCTTACATTGTTGCACTATTTGCCCACGCAGTCTTTCACAGAGCAGTGAACCCCTCCACATTCTCACTTCTGACAGACCCATCCTCTCTGGAATTATCTTTTAATACCCAAGCATGTTAATGACCTGTTGCCAATTGACCTAATTAGTTGTGTGATATTCCACCAGGTTTAGTTTTTTAGCATAACACAACTTTTATAGTCTTTTGTTGCCTCTGTCCCAACTTTTTTGAAACGTGTTGCTGGCATCAAATTAAAATATTTTTCAAGAAACAATAAAATGTCTCAATTTCAACATTTGATACTTTACATCTCTGGAAAAAATTAAGAGACCACTCCTAATTTTTCTTAAATCTGCATCTCTACATGTATGGCAGCCATTCCATTCCAGTGTCTGTTAAATTCCAACATAGGCACACCTCATTTTACTTAATGAGGTACTGATTAGGTGATTACCTGAACAAAGTCTAATTAAACGAGAAAAAGTATAAAAACCACTGCTGTGGTCATCACTATCCTCTTGCAATAGGACCAGCTGGATGGCAAAAACAGTGCAAGTAGTGCCTCAAAGGTAATTTGAATAAAAAAATAACTATTCAACATGACAAAAGAGTTGAAAAGAAAAGCTTTGAGTGAGGAAAAGAAGGATTCAATTCAGGCTTTACTGGCAGAGGGATACAGTGAGCATCAGGTTGCTTCCATCCTGAAAATTTCAAAGACGGCGGTTCAGAAGAACAAGGTCAAGCAACAGACATTGGGGACAACAAAGCTACAGACTGGCAGAGGGTGAAAATGACTGTCCACTGCCTGAGATGACCGTCAACTCATTCGAATGTCACTCAACAACCGTAGGATGACATCAAGTGACCTACAAAAAGAATGGCAAACAGCAGCTGGGGTGAAGTGCACGGCGAGGACGGTTCGAAACCGGCTCCTAGGGGCAGGGCTGTAGTCGTGCAAAGCTAGAAAATAGCCCTTCATCAATGAGAAGCAAAGAAGAGCCAGGCTGAAGTTTGCAAAAGACCATAAGGATTGGACCGTAGAGGAATGGAATAAGGTCATCTTCTCTGACGAGTCAAATTTTCAGCTTTGCCCACACTTGGTCGTCTAATGGTTGGATGGAGACCGGTGACGATCTGGGGATGCTTCAGCAAGGCTGGAATCCGGCAGATTTGTCTTTGTGAAGGACGTATGAATCAAGCCAAGTACAAGGTTATCCTGGAAGGACACCTGCTTCCTTCTGCTCTGACAATGTTCCCCAACTCTGAGAATTGGTTTTTCCAGCAGGACAATGCTCCATGCCACACAGCCAGGTCAATCAAGGTGTGGATGGAGGACCACCAGGTCAAGACCCTGTCATGGCCAGCCCAATCTCCAGACCGGAACCCCATTGAAAACCTCTAGAATTTATCAAGAGGAAGATGGATGGTCACAACCCATCAAACAAAGCCGAGCTACTTGAGTTTTTGTGCCAGGAGTGGCATAAAGTCACCCAACAGCAATGTGACAGACTGGTGGAGAGCATGCCAAGACGCATGAAAGCTGTCATTAAAAATCAGGGTTATTCCACCAAATATTGATTTCTGAACTTTTCCTAAGTTAAAACATCAGTATTTTGTTGTTGAAAAGTGAATATGAATTTGTTTTCTTTGCATTATGAGGTCTGAAAACAATGCATCTTTTTTTGGTTATTTTGACCAGTTGTTATTTTCTACAAAAAAAACTCTAAATAACAATATTTTTATTTGTAATTTGGGAGTAATGTTGTCAGTAGTTTATAGAATAAAATAAAACTGTTCATTTTACTCAAACACATTCCTATGAATAGTAAAACCAGATAAACTGATAATTTTGCAGTGGTCTCTTAATTTTTTCCAGAGCTATATGTACCATTTGTAAAGAAAACATGAGTGAGCATGCAAAACATGTCTTTTATTTCTTATTCACATTCAACTGTAAGTCATAACAGAATGGCACAATCATAAAATAAAACATTGCAACAAAGAAAAAAATGAACTGACCCCTGTTCAAAAGTCTGCTTACCCTTAGTTCTTAATACTGTGTATTGCCCCCTTTAGCATCAGTGACAGCGTGCAGTCTTTTGTAATAGTGGTCTATGAGGCCCCGAATTCTTGCAGATGGTATAGCTGCCCATTTGTCTTGGCAAAATGCCTCCAGGTCATGCAAAGTCTTTGATCATCTTGCATGAACCGCACGTTTGAGATCTCTCCAGTGTGGCTCGAGGATATTAAGGTCAGGAGACTGTGATGGCCACTCCAGGACCTTCACCTTTTTCTGCTGTAACCACTGGAGGGTCAACTTTGCCTTGTGCGTAGGGTCATTGTCGTGCTGGAAAGTTCAAGAGTGTCCCATGCGCAGCTTTCGTGCAGAAGAATACAAATTGTCTGCCAGTATTTTCTGATAACATGCTGCATTCATCTTGCCATCAATTTTCACAAGATTCCCATGCCTTTAGAGCTCACACACACCCAAAACATCAGTGAGCCACCACCCTGCTTCACAGTGGGGATGGTATTCTGTTCACTATAGGCCTTGTTGACCCCTCTCCAAACATAGCGCTTATAGTTGTGACCATAAAGCTCTATTTTGGTCTTGTCACTCAAGGTGTTGTCGGGCATATTGTAATTAGGTTTTTTTGTGGCATTGGCGCAGTAATAGCTTCTTTCTGGCAACTCGACCATGCAGCTCATTTTTGTTCAAGTATCGTCATATTGTGCGCCTTGAAACAACCACACCGTCTTTTTCCAGAGCAGCCTGTATTTCTCATGAGGTTACCTGTGGGTTTTTCTTTGTATCCCGAACACTTCTTCTGGCAGTTTTGGCTGAAATCTTTCTTGGTCTACCTGACCTAGGCTTGGTATCAAGAGATCCCCAAATTATCCTCTTCTTAATAAGTGACTGAACAGTACTGACTGGCATTTGCAAGGCTTTGGATATCTTTTTATATCCTTTTCCATTTTTATAAAGTTCCATTACCTTGTTACGCAGGTCTTTTGACTGTTCTTTTCTGCTCCCCATGGCTCAGTATCTAGCCTGCTCAGTGCATCCTCATTAGAGCTAACAAACTCATTGACTATTTATAGACAGCCACTAATTGCAATTTAAAAAGCCACAGGTGTGGGAAATTCACCTTTAATTGACATTTACACCTGTGTGAGTTACCTTGTGTGTCGGGAGCAAGGCCAGACATTCAAGGGTATGTAAACTTTTGATCAGGACCATTTGGGTGATTTCTGTTATCATTATGATTTAAAGGAGCCAAACATCTATGTGAAAATAAGCTCAAAGGTGAGCTTGAACTAGTTACAAAGCTATGAAAACTAGTGATGTGCAGTTCTTGAACGATTCATTCGTTTTGAATTAATCTTTTTAGTGACTCGGGACTCACAAGTCCTTTTTTCTAGTGACTCGTTCAATTGTATCGTTCATTCGAACGTTTGACAGCGGATTTCTACAACATGATCACTTGCTTCATAGCCGGTCCTCCAGCACAGTTCTCCGAACAACGTCCATGTACATTTGTAGAGAAAAATAGATCAAGGCAGGAACATCATAAAGATATGTTTATAACTGATTATTGAACATAGACTATAATAGTTAATATAGTTAGTTGATTTATGATGTCATGTCAAGATGAAAACAAGCCCAGAGCCAAGAAAACAAGCCCAAGTAACAAGAAACCAGACAAGCCTAGTTCAGCCGGCCTGCAATAGGAAGTGTTGCTCTCTCAAGATTCGAACCCAGGTCACCCACGTGAAAGGCTGTGTCATTAACCACTACACCATGGAGCTGTACATTTGCCTGTTGTCAGTATAGCCTCTTGTCTATACTGACACCCGGCATCTGTATATCCTGTACAAATCCTCTTTTGCCACTGGCCGTTTTAATAGTTAATTGGCCATTTGTGAATGACATTGATACAGTTAAACTGACTAACGTTTCTTACTAAGTTTACCTCCACCACAAATAGCGTCTATGTATGCTGTTTGCCACTGGCCATTTTAACAGTGTATTAGCCAGTAATAAGCTTTACTGGTATCTACTAACTTACTGGAATAGTCATAAGAATTGAGCAATTGCTAGCGAGTCTGCCAAAGCTATTTGATTTCATGGCATATGAACATATTTTTTTCTTTCATGGCAAAACAACATACTTTTTTCTTTCATTCGTGAATTACATTTATATAATAACTATCAATAAAGGCGACGATAACTAACTTTTTCATCAAGTGAAAAGACGAGAGAATCGTGGAATCTACCAGAAATAATTAATAAATGTCGTTGCTGTCAATAGATTCGAACTTAGGTCTTCCACATGAGAGGCACTGTCTTTAACCACTACGCCACAGCATTACACGTTTCAGCAGTCGCTAGACTCCATTGAGGATTGTGTTAAACTGACTAACGTTTCTTATTAAGTTTACCTCCACCATAGCGTCTATGAACTGTATTGCTATTGCCACTGGCCGTTTTAACAGCTTATTAGCCAGTAATAGGCTTACTAGTATCTACTAACATCCTAGGAATAATCATAATTGATCAATTGCTAGCGAGACTGAAGATGAACTTGTCCATGCCAGAAACAGTCGCAATATAACCGTATACAGTTTAAGGCTTAATATAACGTAACTAATGTATGTTGTAGCCAGCAAATGTGTTTGTCTATCCTGACCCAAAACGCATGCACGGATGCGTACTTCGAAAATCCACCAGAAACAGTGGCAATATAACCGTGAACTGTTTTATTTCAGGCTTACGATAATGTAGATACTGAAGGTTTCAGGCAACAAAGTTTTCGTCTATACAGAATAATTCATAATGCGTACTTCGCTTTGCCTGCAAGGAGATACGAACTCGGGACCTATAGTTTACAGGTCCGCTTTGCTAACCACTACAAGGTGCAGTCAGTCACTCACTCACTCACTCACTCAGAGACATTCGCTCTTCTTGGCCGGCTCCGCTTACGCGGTCCGGTAAAAAAGACTCGTAAACGACTGACCTTTCAGTTTTATCGTTCAACTGGATGATTGTTGCGTTCATTTGAATGACTAACAGCGGAGTTCTACCCAACCATAGAATACGCTGTTAGTTTTGTGCTCGATAATTGGACACATGGTAGGTCTAAAATAATTAATGCAGTAGTTGATTTTTGATTGTAATGATAAACACAGATAAAATCATACTCTGAGACTTTGCCTAAGTAAAAAATACTTGTGAACGACTGACCTGTTCAGTTTTATCGTTCAACTGAACGGTTGTTGTAGATCATTTGAATGACTGGCAGTGGAGTTCTACCCAACCATGTAATGCGCTGTTAATTTTACATTTGCAAAGAAAAATACACCAAAACAGTTGTATTATAACAGATAATTGAACACATGGTAGGCCAAAAAAACTATATAGTAGTTGATTTTTTATTTTCATGATAAACACATGTAATCATACACCAAACCTTTACCGAAGACTTGTTAAAGACTGATGACTCGACAAGATCCAAGTCAGTAGTAACAGTCGAACTTCCCATCACTAATGAAAACATATCAGATAAAATTGGAACTGCAAAAAATATATAGTGCCAATTAAAACACAGCAGGGAAAGGCATAAAAGTCTGTAGTTGCAAACCTTGTCCTCTTGTAAAATCTTAATAGATACAAAAACACCAATCAGTTGCAGATTAACTACACATCAAATACAGTGTGCTTTCAAAGGTATTCAAACCCCTGACCACTTATCTAGTTCTACTGAATTACAAAAAGGTACATTACAATGTTGTTCTCTTTGATATTTCACTTTAAAACATTAATACTCAAATCAATTATTTTAAGGTAACACTGGTTATATGTTGGGACATTTTTGTATGATAAATGAAATACTGAAATATATTGCTTGCTAAAGAATTCAACACCTACTTGTTTAGAATAACAGAGCCATCTTCAACCCTGCCGAGTGAGAGCGTGCTGGCAGTGGAGGTTTAGGACCATGGAGAGTGCAGTGCCCAGTGACAACACCACTAGATGGCAGATATTCTAGGGGCAGCTGGCAGGGCCGCTGGCGCTCATTAGCACCGATTGGGGCGGCTTTAAAGAGGGCCAGCAGATCCCTGAAGATAAACTTGTTTCCCAGTTGACGTGACTGTGTCTGTCACCAAATAGTCTTCGACAATGACAACGCAAAGTAGCAGAAACTGCCTGACAAGCCTGACAATGACAAGGAAAACCAACGGCTGATAGTAAAGCCACATGAAGGCTTCGGTGTTTGCTCTATATTCTTTTCTTTTTTTGTGTTCAGCGTTTGTCTTTATAAAACCGCCTCGGACCTCACACCCCGTCTTTCTCTGTGTTTTGCCTGCCCTTGCTAGAGTATGTACCTGCATTGCACACAGTGGAAGATTTGCTCCATGATGTTCAGGTTGGTTGGATGATGCTTGTTGACTGCAATTTTCATTTTGCTCCATTGATTGTTTTTTAAATTCTAACAAGTTGGCTGATGAGAAGTGTCCCCACAACACGTTGCTTACACCACCATACTGCCACAGATGTGAAGGATTTCTCTGAGAAAGGATTCACTAAGTTTTGTTCTCAATACAGAGAGGGAAGAACAGGCCGACTTGCAGTTACCCCCAGGTGCTGATCATTACATGGTTTCAGGTGGTCCCCGGGCTCTGGCCCTTTCCCTCTAGTATAATTCCTTCTCCTTTTTCCCAAACCAATGTTTTCCCCTTGTTAATATCCTGGATTGGCCGGCGTTCACACTCTTTCCAATGTCCAAAGTCAAGCTGTTTAATTTACAACACATAATTATAAACATATTTACATTAAATGTGAACATAAAATGTATATACACAATAAAACATTGCTTTGGGGCAGTCCGTCATTAGCACACACACACATGCCCTTTTGTCAAAAGATTTGAGTTTGTCTTTCACTGCGAACAGAACTGCAGGACATCTGTTAAATAAAATATTTCCAATGCACTTCCATTTAATCCCACTAAGCTAATATAATGTGATCTCCTTCATAAATATATATTCTCAAGGAATTCTTTTAGCGGTTTTGGGGTCAACTTATTCTTTACAATCCTGGCTGTAATTTCTTGTAAGGATTATTTGTTATCAAGAAAGATCTGTAATCATTTTACAAACGGTAGGTTACATAAAGTTAATTCCATACATTTATTTAATTCTATACAATTCAAGACATTTAAAGATCTATTTAACACCACTAAGAATGCAATTTATACCAATGTCAAGGTTTTCTTGCGACACACACAATATTATGCTACAGAAATGAAGCCACATTGGCAAAAATATTTACTTTTTTTGGGCTGGCGCTTCCACCATAGGCTAACATTTGTTATCAGACAGGTGTGCTATTTTAGGAATAAACATTACCCTGTAGGCTTTTTGATGCCTATGATGTGACAAGGCAACCCTTGCTGGCCACCCTTTCCCAGAAACTGCACATTGCTGGACCAATTTGCACTGATTACCAATAATATTATCTCAGGTCACAATGACACAGATAACATAGTGATTAGAGAGTTGAGCCAGTAACTGAAAGGTTGCTGGTCTTTAATCACCAAACCAGCAAGGTGAAAAATCTATTGTTGTGTCCTTTCGCAAGGCAATTAATGTAATTGCTCCTGTATGACTTTCTGGAGAAGAGTGGCAGGCAAAAACCTTAATTAAAAATACTGACATAAGCCCTACAAGAGAATGATTAATTTGGAAATACATAGCACACCTGCTACATCTGGTTAGGCTATACATAACTGAAATATGTGGTTGATTAGTAAAGAAATAATACATTTTCACATAAGCATTTAACAAATTTAAAACCATAGAGGAGTAAACAAAAGGTCTTTAAAAAGTATATTTTTCTATTGAAAAAGTTCAGCAAGCAAAGAAACCAACATGGCAATAGGGATGAAGGAAATGGTTTATACTTTACATGGATTTACTTTACTTTATTGATAACATTAAACAAGACAATACTGCTTTCATTACAAGACCGTATTCAATATGGACAATACTGCAACAACACGTGCAACAATAATATATAGCGCTAAACAATATCAGTTTGTACGCCACCCTAATTGGCTAATCATTAGCTAGATCAAAGTATTGGCATAATACCAGAATTTCAACTTAGAATTTTAATATGATACCAACATCAGCTTTAAATAATAATAATAAAAAATATTATGCACCAAATCATATAGAATTATCTCTCCACTGAGTCATCACAAACTCTTAAAAGGTCATCCATGACCGAAGTGGAGCATGAATATGCGTTGACGCATGCCAAACTCCCTGATCCATATATAAACATGGAAAATGTCAGAAAACAAACAAATAACATGAGACAAAAGGTTGTTGACCTTAATAAAGTAGGCAATGGCTATAAAGAAAAACAATAATATCCATTAGGACATTTATTGAGAATTGGAAATCAACTGAAGCTGTGATGAACCTATTTTGGAAAAGGAACCAAGCATATTTTGCTTCAATGCACACTGAGGAGGAGGGTTTGATTGGTGTATATTTTTCCAATGAACACATATCTCAGGGCCTTCAGACGCAAAGGGGAACTTCATCCAAATAGGATTTCTCGATAAAATATCAGACACATGTATTCAGCTTATCCCAGCAAACAATAAAAACAAACACATTTACCAGTAGAAATGTTCTACTAATTTCCTGTTGACAGGCATATTTATGGAGTTTCTCCATTTGCCTAGTGGATTACCAATACGCAACATCCTGAGTAGGTGACCTTCACGACTATCCAGTTGACAAAAAAATGAAACATTAAAACGTGTTTACCTGAATATTTTTTTTCCAATGATAATTTCATGTTGGTGCGGAAATTCATGCTTTCCCCACTTTCCACTATGGTGTGCAGCGAAGTAACTGCGTTCAAACTGTTTCAAGAATGATTAAAGTGGTCTGACAGACAGATACCTATTTATCAAGCATGTTTAGCAAGCAGATGTTGTAGTCAACTTGCCGACAATAGCCATATCTAATGAGTACTGTATACTTTTAAGATAACAAGCCACAGGTTTCACTACCTAATTCCTATATGCAATATGTAAAAACAGTTTGTCATTAAGTAAAGATTGCTAGCTACAGATTTTATCTTAACCTAGCCAAGAATCAATACATGTATTCCGACAGTCACTATTTGTTTAGTAAGAAGCAAGGAAGCCACAAATTAATAGAAATAACTTATTTGTTGTCTTGGTCCTGATAGAATTGTTGCAGTACAAATGCAATAAGTTAATACATACTTCCATCCATATCAGCAAACCATCCACATAGGTTTTCCCCATTTTTCCTTGAAGTTGATGAACTGCCAGCTTCAGGACTCCCCACAGATGTTAAATTGGGTTGAAGTTTTGGCAGGGTCACATAAGGATATTAACAGACACTGTTCCCCATCCCTCACTGTAGCAGAGAATAATTGCATACGTCACAAAATTATGTCAGACTTTCGCAACGACTGAAAAATGTCAACATCATCGTGGCAAGTGCACCTCAGCTAGTCTCAATTACCTGTATTAGTCGATAAATAACAGATGGTTTGCAGTGTTGAGATAACTAAAAAATCTTTTAAATAGTAAGTTAAACTTTCACTCAGTTACCAACGAGTTGTCTGCCACATATTGATGATGTTGATACATTTCATTGAGCATGCCATGAAAATTAGCTGCCAGCATTTGCTTTGGGGCATACCGTCTGTGTTAACAACAAGGAAGTTCAATATTTTATTCAGCTTAGCTTACCACAATGAAATTGTTTTTTCTTGCTCCCTCCCAACTCTGCTTTGCTCCGTTGAAGTGATCAAGTAAATCTAGCAATTTACTTGAGCGATAAAGCATTCATGTTAGGCTACCTTCCTATATGAATTCAACAATACCTGTCTGCTTATGGATGTTAAAGTTATTTTCTTTTCATATATTGAAGTTTTACTTTGGTGATGAAATTGGTTTAAAAAATTGTGTCATTTCTTTGGTATTGTATTGAAGTTGAAAAATCTGGTATCCTTACATGCCTAGTGCATTGTTTAGATAGGTCACCATGGAGATGACGTTAAATAGGTTTGTTTGCATTGTTCCTGAGACCTTGAAATTATTTATCTATAACATTTACAAATCAGGAGGAATGAAATACAAAGCTAAATATACTAAGCTGTTTTGCACCTCCTTGTGTTAAAGTTGGGCGTTTGCGTTACCTCCGCAGTCATGTACCAGCTAAAGTCAGTGAAAAATAAGAGTTTGAACCATAATATTATACAGTACAATAAAGCATTTTTAAATAAGTCATCCCTTCATGGATGACCAGGTGAAGCAGAGGACGACCAAACATTACATTTTAATCCCAACAACGCAATTATTTTCCTTACCATTTTATTGATGTAAGACCTCTAATGGTTCTTATCACAGCATAACATCAAGGGCACATGTATTAAGTGTGCGTGTATCCAAATCAATGTGTTAACCACACGTATGATAATTTCTATGCAAAGTTTAGGATTGACCATTATGAACAGTTGCTTAATAGTTTTTGTACATTTACACACCGCAATGAAGATGTATACACAAGGGAACTGCTTCCCAAATGTAGACTACATTTGAGAAGTGCGGAAAACATATATTTTTGAAATGTGTGCATTAAAAACATCTGAAAAATGACTTTTTTGTTTTCATTTTTTTCCTTTGTTAATTCATGCAGTGCTTCTAAACAGACTATGGTATTTCATGTAATTTCACCATGTCAGTTAATTTGTAATGATAATAAGCCTTAAGTGTCAATTGTTAAATTATACACATGTGCAAAACCATTGTTGAATTATTCAAACAGACTATGATAATGGGAAATTGAAAGGTATGCTGATCTTCCAATTTGCCATACGCTGCATTTCAGAGAGTGCATTTTTAGAAACAGATGGGACCTTTTTGCAAAAAGTCCGGAGTGTCTCAGCAGACATCATTTTGGCCTAAAAATACATAATGTATTATACAGAGGCAAACAAAGATAATAAACGCCATTCCAAGTGCAAATCCAATTGCCATCCCTCCTCAGGTAAGTGAAGGATCGTTTAATGAATCACACTTTTTTCCTGTGTTTGGTACTTACAAAACAAAATTTGGTTTGTAAGTACCCAGCCCAGCTGACCCCTTCCATCTTACGGCCTGTAATTACTCCACAGCTATGACAAGAAACCAGTGATTATGTTAATGAGGGACTCATTAATTATGTTAATGAGGGACTGATGGGAAGTTTTTTTTTTTTTTATGAGAGCATGACCTTAACCAAATAAAAACGTGGCAAATTTATGGTGCCCCACAACAGAATGTGCAATAACGTTCCTGAATAGGGTCTGGTTTGTGTCCCCGGCCTTGTCATCATTCATACAGGGACCAGTGATCTGCTTGCCCAGCATGGCGTCTTCACCAAGTGGGGTGATATAGAGGGCCTTCACTGTCATTCCAGATGCCATCACTGCCCTGCTTCTGACAAGATATTTCCACCCTGCCACCATCCAAAGGACATGTCCAGCGGCCAGTCAGTCTGCTTTGCTCGCCCCTGTTTTGCCAGGGACCTTGGCAAAAGTCAGCAAATATTGATCATGACCAGAGTACCAATGACGGCAGACAACACAACGTCTGCCTTAATACAGACTAGCCCCTCTGCTAATATAGCACTTTTTAACACAAGGTCACTCAGTGACAAAGCTCCCTGTTTAGCGGATTTCATCGTAGATTGAAATATTGATTTGCTGTGCTTGACAGAGACTTGGCAACCGCAAAATGATTCCGTGCTACTAAATCAGCCCACATCCCTAGGCTTTAAAAATATTTCCCAGCTTTTCCACACTGGCAGTCAAGAAGGTGGGACAGCAATTAACAGCCGCTCAGAAATGAAAGTGAAGCAATTCAATTAATGTTGGTCCATCGACGTCCTATCCGAATGCCTGTTTTTTGTGAATTTGCCGAACTACTCACCCAGATTTTAACATACACTACCCATTGATGAATCCCACAGAAAACCTGATGAACTGGTAAATGCTTGTCTGTATTGGACTGTTTCGATCTGAATCAACATGTTGATTTGGATATAGTGTGTTTTTCTAGGGTGAGAATTGATGGGCTGACCTCAGTTGACTTGAGCTTACTGTATCTGACCACGTGGCCCTTCTCTTCTATGCCCTCATCCCAATGGAAGCCTTGTATAAAAAGGCACTGATATGCTTTTCCCCAAAGCATTACCTGATGTTCAATTCCTTCCTACATCTTCTTTATTTGTACTGACAGTTGAACAATAGCATCAGAGACTGTGCACTGTTCACAAAGGGACAAAAACAAAGGGACGTTTCCTTCAAATGCTCCGCACCATATTGTAAATTGAAGAGAAGATGGACGAAAATGAAACTAACTGCATGACCAGACCCTTTCATATTATCAGAGTGAAGTGGAAATGAACACTGTATACAAGTATCATTGCCAATGGTTAGGGGGAAGCCAGAATACTACATTCTGTGTATAGACATTAGTTAACCACTCTATATCTCCTCCTTTGTTCCCACCCATTGAGCAATGTAACTTATTTTAATTGTTCTACTCCACTGTCCTTAAGGTCATAACCTCTTTTTCATATTGAGCCTCCCAACTGCAGTTTCAAAAAGATATATTTACTGCCTAAATATCTGTCTCTGAAGTTCACAAAAAATATTAGGTCAGCTACCTGCCCATTAGACCATATTCCCAAAGAACTCATAAAATCCTGCTTCCCAGTCCAATTATAAACAAAATCATAAATGACTCTCTTAGTTTAGGCACTGTGCCTAATTCCCTGACAACTGCCTCAATTTCACAGACCAAACACTGGACTGGACCCTGGAACCCTAAGCAATTACAAACCAATTTACAGCCTGCCCTTTCTATCAAGGGTGCTAGAACGTGTGATGTCAGCATAGCTACACTACTATCTTTCAACCAACAATCTGCATGAACCTTTCCTGTCCGCTGACAGCACAACACAGACAGCCCTAGGAAGACTAACTTGGTCATCGTGACCGATCATAGATGCTAGCATCTTTTTGGGCATTCGGGGCATAACTGCTGCCTTTGACACAGTGAGTCATGTCTTAATCATCAACAGACTTAGTAACTAGGTGGGTTCTTTAAAAAGGACCCCAGTGGTTTCTCTCCTATCTAACTGGCAATTATAATTCAAGCCCCACCACAGCATATAAAGGGATCCTACAGGGCTCTGTTGTATGGCCACTCCTGTTTTGCATATACATGTTGCCATTTGGTATATGAATTCAAATATTTGGACTAAACTTTCATTTGTATGCTGATAAAACAAATCTATGTTAGGAACAACGGGGACACTGCCACTGTTTCAATGCCACCAAGCCCTAGATGCATTTTAACTTCCTGAAACTGAATTCAAGCAAGACAGAGCTTTTGCTCATTAGTTCGAAGAGTGCACAGAGGAAGATTAGCACCTTCACCCCTTCTCTGGATAATGACACATTGACCTTTGTGTGATGTTTGACCTTAACCCCTCATTTGATGAAGACAAAATCAAGGTGTAATTGTTCCATCTATGTGCCATTGCTAAGATCAGGTCATTCTTATTCACTGTGGATATTGAAAAGCTTGTGCAAGCCCTGGTAACATCTCGCCATGAATACTGCAATGCACTGCTGACAGGAGTATCAGTAAGGCTCCTGTATAAACTCCAGATGATCAAGAATGCAGCTGCCAGAAAAAATCTCACAACTCATGACACCGAATTTTATTCCGCCTCCACTAGCCGCCTGTTCAGTACAGGATCGTGCTCAAGATTCCTCTGCTCACCTAAGGCCCACAAGGTCGATTGATCTAATTACATACACTAATTTAGTTCGAACAGTTCCCAGGCAGACTTGCTATGTTCATCTGACACAAACAGCCAGGTCATACCAGCCACAACTTTGTGCTAAGTGGGTGATATGAATGTAATCACTCAGCTCTGGAACTCTACCTACACATGTCAAGGTGGTAGCTAACTCTTCTTCCATAAAAAATAATTTTAGACATGGCTATTAATGCTACTTGTTTTTGTTTGATTGCTGAATTTGTTCATAGTCTATATAAAATGTTTAGAATTTTAATGTTATGACCATTATTTCTAATGGCATTTTTTCTTCTACCTTATGTACATTTAGTGCACGAAATGTGTTTTTCAAATGAATTGTTCTTATTATTGTTATATAAATTATCGTAAACACAACAAATCGTAGACACAACCAATAATGTGTTTCTTCTAATGTTTTTCTTATTGTCAGTCACTTTATTAGGCACTCTTATTGGCTGCTGGGATGCACATGATTGTTCACTAAAATATTACCAGCATTATTTTTTATGAATGGAAAAAGACATCTGTTAAAAAGGTTTTTGTATTTTAGTATTCTTTTATGGACATGGACAGTGCCGTCCATTGGAAAATATGTTACCCTGGTGTCTAGACTCTTTGGTCACTAATGATCCAATAGCACCGTATCTTGATATGAGTAGAGGACCTATGCAGTTTAATTAATAGTATGCAGTTTAACTAATATTTAGTCTAGTCATATTTGGACAAAGCATGTTGTGACCTCTGCCTGCTTGAAAGCACTTTTTCTGTTCAGATGCTTAAATAACTTTGGAGTGGACATGCACAATTAGCTATTTTATGTGATTTTCTTTGACAATCAAATGAAAACATCACGATTGTTTGTGTGAATGCCACAGTAGAATGTAATTTGTTTGAATCGTTTAAATACATCTTCACTATTGTGCCCATAAAACAGTTTTATAAATAAAATCCCACTGAATGACACATTTCAATTCACACTTTGGGTAAATAGCAGATACACTTAAAACATACCATAAGCATTGATCGAACAAGATTGCAATCTGATTTGTATGTAATTCCCTAAAAAAAAACAATAGACAAACTGAACTACACACGATCAAGCGTCATAAATTCATGCAAGCATGGAAGCAAGCAAGAACATACTCCCATACACACCCCTTCTTCCACTCTCAGTCAGAGGACGGCTCACAGGCTGGTGAACCAATCCTTTCGTATCCATGACAACAAAGGGCTGAGCAAGCGAACTCCTGTCAGGTGCCAAGAACTCGTTGAAATTTAACTCTGCGTGTGTGTGTTTGTGTTGTGTGTGCTGGAGCCCACACGCCTCAGGGAGAACGGAGTGCGCTTATCTCAGTGGCCAACTGCAAATACCCCCCAGTCTGTCACTCCACCTCTTCTGACTCTCCCTCCATCTAACCTTTGCATCTTACGCTGCCCACTCACTCTCGGTCACCGACATAACCCATTCAGCCAGTACTCTCTCTTCTTCTGTTGCCCGTTATACCCCCTGAACACTGTTATCCCACTCTTCCCTGCCACAGGAACAGAGATAGAGCGTGAAAGGAAACTGAAAAAAGAGAAGGATGATACGGATTTCTACAACTTTCTCATCCCTCCTCTCTCCCTTCCCCGCATCGACTCTGCTGACTGTACAGACTGTATTGATTGCTCCCTCTTTTCTTTCTCTTCTTTCCTCTACATCCATTCAATTTCCTTTCCGCTTCTCCTCTCCATTCCATTATTGCAATATATGCTGATTCATGGCAACTCTGTAGTTATTGTATATCTTTATCATGTCTGTGTTAACAAGCATAAAAAAACCATGCAGCTTAAAAAAATTGAGCAACATGGTGTCTGATATGACTCCAGCATTATTTTCCAGTTGTATCGCTGCAGCCTTAAACTCAAACAAATACATCACATCTTGATGGGTGTGTACGCTTATTTGTCGATGTATTACAGGATGTAGCAAGTGTGCGTGTGTGGTGAATTAGGTGATGGAGTTGTTGTTGTGCTGTTGCTATGACTGCCAACAGAAAGGCCCTTTCTCTGACTCCTCTTCATCAAAATGCTGCTCCTGACTTTATCACTGTCCTTGTGTTAAAATTACACACACATACTCTCTCACACACACAGCAGTGTCATCTAGATTCCACTCCTGACTACATCACTGTCCTTGTGGTATAAATACTCACTATAAAAGACTACATAGAAACACAGCACCTGGAATCAGTCCAGATACAAAACACAGACATCCAATACAAACACTCACCCAGACATACAAATATGTGCAATTGCTGTTTTGGCATGATTTTCATGCCTACATGATATAGAGATTATCACAAGGCTATTTCATACTGCATTGGCATTGCGAGTCACAATTCCAAACATATAGCTCACCATATGTTTTCTGCAGAAGGATCATAGAATCATTCAGGACTAACATCTACTTAGGCTGAATAGGCATTTTGCAAAACATAAAGATTAGTTCTTTTGCTGAAATGTGACTAAGAAATTAACTGTTGTTGGGGCATGATCATTCTTCCTAGAGCCTATGATATCAACTGGGAGTCAGTATCTGTAGCAACCTCAGAGAGGGCCCCAAAGATTCCAGACCAGAAGCTACAGAGGTTAGGGCATAGATCAAATCTGTGAAGCTCAAGTGGCCTCTAGGCTTGTTAATTGTCACAAATGGGAGAGGTGTCTGAGATTATGCTATGGAGATTAGTCTTGGAATATTATAGTCAAAGTAGGATCTTAAGTTGTATGAGAGGGGATTGAGCAGGTATGAACACATTCCAAGCTACAATATACTCCCCGCCTGAAAAAGGCCAAAATACTGCACTGTATGATCACAGCCAAAACCAATGAATCTCTTGGTCTCAGTTCAGCAAAAGAACATCTTTCCATCTTGCTTTTAAATATTCTGGATGGCAGGTTGACTGATTGAAAGGCATCTTATGGACGGATACTATGGTTACTTGATTTTGGCACATTTTAAAGCACTTCTGCAACATAAAGGACCTAGTATTTTCAAATTTGGGGAGGTGTTTGTGTACATAGTCCCTAATCTGAAGATCCTGTACCTGAAGTTATATTCTAGGGAGGTCATACAGTATTTTTCCATCAGTTGATCAAAGGAGGCCAAAATCCCTTTTAGGTAGGTCCTGTCACTAGGATCCAAACATAATCTAGGTTAGAAGGAGTAGAGGGGCAAAGGAGTGTTTCCTCACTTAGGTCAAAGTGCGCTATAGGGCATGTCATGGTAAATAACATCCAGTTCCCAAAAAACAGTGCTACAGTGTCAGGGATATTGCTAGAACTTGACAAAAACTTGCATAAAGAAAGTTAAATATATTAGTTTATTGCTTTGGTGATTGCTATGTTCTAATCGTTCTGACTGTGTCATCAAATGTTAGAAATGCCTTCAGTTTCATAGGTTATTTTCAGGATTTAGCTTAAAATGTAACTAATAATCGGTTGATAAAATACAATAAACATGGTTGCAAACCTTGATTTAGCTAGCATGAGCATGATGAAATAATGCTAGCATGGATGCAATTGATGGATGCCAAGCATTAACCTACTTCAAGGTAAAAGACACATTTCTGTATTGTATTAGCTATTTGTGTTTTCAGAAAACTAGTAGAGTTAACAAAATCTTTACTCTAAAGTTGTCTATGACAAATGTCATAACCAGTGCTGTGGAAAATGTGAACTCCTTAATAATGTGTTTTAAGTGTTGGCAGGCATGCCGTGTCAGTGGAATCCAACACCCTCTCTCCCTCATTGGGAGCACCGACATCTGATTGGGATTTTTACCCTCATCTGTGTTCCTCATGTGTCCCTATTTAAATCCTCCTTACCTAGTGTTTCTGGTCAGTCTTTGTTTCGTTTATGCCCAAATGTAACGTTGTTCTGGCTTGTGATTTAGTTCCTGTTTTGTGTTATCTAAGTTCTTTTATTAAACGTCCTCCGTTCTCCCAATGCATGTGTCCTGCCTCCAAGTCAGCAGCATCACAGATTGTACCTGGGTCAGTCATTAGAGAGGCTGGTTTTAGGCCATACTTAGAATTCAGCAGATGACAACTAAACAAAGAGAAGCGATGCCTACTCTGAGGTAATACAAGCCTTTACAAGGTAATACAGGTCTGCTCTGTTTGTTCCACCTACTCCAGCCAGTGTGGAGTCATTTTTGTTGGACCAAGAAAGTTATATGTCTTGTAGCGGCCTACACCGGGGAATTGCATATAGTGAAAAACCTGTATTAAGACAGGATAGGAACCCTGTTTCAGCAAGATTATAGTTGCTGAACAGTACCTATTGAACAATGTAGTATGTGTAGTGTTTCTTTGTATTACTGAAGTATATTTTATTTTACCTTATTAAAAATATTTTTTGTTTCAAATCAGGTTGTCATAGTGTGTGCCTCCGTCAACCCCTTCCTGGCCACAGCAGAAATGCGATCTGAGCTTCTAAAAACCAAATCAGGACATAAGATACTGTAATTATTTCAGCCAATAATACAGTATCTCAATGTTTCTAAGAAGAGATTTTTTTGGTGTTGGTTCGGCTGTATAAAACCAGAACACACACAGAGTGACTTCTACATTTGCATGTTTTGCTCATGCGCACTGTGCTTTGTTTCAGACATTTGTCCTGGCTAATCGGGCTTGCAATGCAGGCACCATGCTGCTGTAGACAGCAAGAAGAATGGAGTGTTTGCACGCAAATATTGACACCCATGGTTTTTCTGAGGAGGTAGCATCTCGCTGGATTTACAGTAATTTGTTTAAAAAACAGGCACAGACCCAGGTCGGGTTGGCTTCCCTCTCTCAAGCTGTTCACACTCTAGTTCTGACACATCATTCCTATGTATTTACATTTTAGTCATTTATTTATTCTGCCTATTGAGTCAGCCTTGGTATAGTGTATGTAGTGTGTATATTTTTTATGTAGTCTTTTTTTTGGAGGGGAATCACTGGAAAAACAGTTTTTGGACCATATTTACAGCACTATTAAAGAGGAATACCACTGCCCTCCATGGTGCCCTAGGGAACTCATGCCATGTGATGCTCCCACTTATCCCTGCATACAGAAAAATAATAAATACCGCAAAGTCTGTCAAACATACAGTGCGGAAATGGACTGACAGGGTCTCATCCTAAATCAGGCAGGAAATCTGCTTCCCATTAAAACATTTGTGTCTCAACAATCCACAGTTCCCAGGTGAGATAAGGACCCTCCGCTGTGACAGGGAGGAATCCCACAGGGCTCTGAACTCTGCCACAGGGGAGGAGTCCAAGAGAAGGTATTGATTCCACCACAGGGTGACAGAGATAAAGCAAAAAATTAAGAATTAGGTCAGTGAAGTACAAGTCTGTAGTCCAGTTGGAAAAGCAATTTTCTCCTCTGTCCTGAAAGGCATCAGACAGATTGCAAACTGCAAACCAAAGCCCCCCACCCCCACCCCCCTGTTTTCCTGCAGATTAGACTAAAGCAATCAACTGTTCCTGCCTTTTTGATATTCTCCATTATTTTGTTCCAGTCTCCCTATTACAGACATGTAGCACTCACCTCGGTCATCATGAAAACGTTTGAGCACCTAGTTCATATTTTTGTGGTGTGCACGGTTAGAATGCGTCCCCCATATGTTTGTAACTTGTTCTCTCCTTCAGGGAACGGGTGTTATAACAAAGCAGAAAACGCAGGCTACCTTTTTCACCCTCTCCTGCCCCAGCTGAAAGCACAACATGCTTGAGGCCGGGACCCGTTACAATGAGGAAACCAAACCTCATCACTGTGGGAATTTATGCCCTGCTCGCTGAAGCAGAAATATCGACCACTGTCAACTTTTTTCAGTACTGCTGAAGATGCCATAACACTTTTAGTGGACTGAGCAGACACACTGTTAAGAAGCTCTAGCCCTTTGCTGTCATATACCATAGATATACCTTGCCAGACTTAATCAAACCACATGATAAGGAAAAGTGAAGGGTCTAGAGCCTTTGCTAGTTCATTCTGGCAGGAGTCTTTACGTGTTGGCATGACAGCAATGTGTAACTTAAAAACAACTCAAAGAGAAATGCAATGATACTGTTTGTTGAAAACTTCAGTCACCCACTTTTCCAAAAAAGTCTCCTTTATCTAGTGGACAGTACAGGTCAATACAAAAATCCTGCCATCTCAATAATTTCTATGTGCTTTGGCCCTGATCAACTGGTCATCACTCCCAAGGAGACAAACAAGACTATGCTCAACACAATTGCCAACTCCAAACAAATAATTGTTATCTAAATAGTTGCATTGTGTTGCACACTCTGCTCAGCTCTCTTTTACATTGAATTGCATATACTGGAACAGTGCAATTGGTTACATCAACTGCAAATGAATATACTGTATACTCACCCCTCAAATTCCATGATTTCATGTGCTCACCCTCTATTGAAATTAATTGTATGTGAACTTTGCATCAATTTTTGAATATTCTATCACTATATGCTATCACTATTATTAGCAGCATCATTACACCAAGAAACATTCTGGGTATGTGCAAATGTAGTTTGCAATATAAAGGACATTCTGATCATCCTCAGACATAACCTTGATGCTTGGCAGTTTCTGACTCCAGGTATAATTAGTAATTTAGCATACATTTATTCTTAAGTTACTGGTTATTTTTCAGGTTTGACAATTAACATACCAATCAAGATTTCATCTCTAGGGCAGACAAGGTCAGAATGGAAATGGTAAGTGTACAGCCATTTCAAATGCTGTGACCTAGAGTGTTCCAGTTATTTAAACCACTACATCCGGTGCACATACAGTAACAGTATACCGTAGGTAGATATTATATCGCTACAGCATGGGTTTGATTCCGGCACACTCCATCCTCTATCTTTCTTGTCTTCATATTGTATGTTTTCATATTGCAAATTTGAATATTTCCAGGTCGATTTTCCTAGGATTATTTATTATTTATTATAAAACCTGAGCCTCCTAAGGGATACGCTAGAGCGCGATGAGGCCAGGTAATTCCTGCTGAGAAAGACTCCCATGGGACTTCCCAGCCACTGCCTGTCCCACAATCAAGGCTTGAACCTACTATACATTCTAAAAAGAAACATTAAAATGTTTTGGATCACCGACCATATTCAAGAGCAATCTACTTTTTTTCTATCTGAATTAGCATATGCTCTTATCCAGAGTGCCTAGGTTAAGTCAAAGTACGCATCTAAGCAGTTGCCAATAGAAATTCACAATGTTAGTGACATAATTTTACTAGCAAGATGTGGACAGGCTTTTATGCAATGTGGATATCTAAATGGTATATGCTCAATTGTGAACTCAATAAAGAACTCAAAATTTGCTGAAATCAGGCAACCTTTGTGTAAACTATGATGAATATTAAATATTGCTGATATGTACCGATACATCAAATTAGAAGTATTAGAATCCTTCTAAAACATGTTGATTATAATGACTAAGCAGCTGATACTTAAAGAGAAGAATGTGTGTTATGTTGTGTCAGATGCTTTGCATAGGTCAAGGAATAATATACCACTTTCAGGTGGATGGAGTAGGGGTTGTGGGGTGAGGTGTTCATAAATTATCATGAAAAATTCCACACATTCCAGAAATACCACTCATCTTTTTCAGAGTTTGCTGTATCTAGTAGATGTTATTTATTCTTTCATTTGAAGAGAAAAGGTATGTGATAATGATTTAAATCAGGGTGGTTGGGGTTGGTTGGTGTGCCTTTGGTTGATGCTTGGCAGTGTGGGTGGATTGACTTCCTGCCTGTTGGGCCCTGTCCGGGGCCTCCCCTGGATAGGGCCACAGTGTTACTGGACTCCCCTGCCTCAGCCCCAAGGTTTTTACGCTGCTATATTATTGTGCCAGGGGAGTAGAGTCAGTACTCCTTCTCCACTGTAAATCCTTGTAAATCTAAAGATTTACATCTAAGGATCTACATTGTCTCCTACTCCGTTTAAACTTAGGAGGACATGAGGTCTTGGCCAGCACCTCCCGAGTACCAGGCTTGAAAGACTCGTTGTTGCCCCTGTCCAAAGTCCTCCTGGTTGTGTTTCAGATTAAGACGATACCTGACGATTCAGTCAACCCCCCCCCGGGTTGTCCCTGTCCATGTCCATTTGGTCTGCTTCTGACCTGGATTAGGTTTTATAGAATCTGGACTCAGCCCACATGCATTATTACAACGTGTACTCTTAAAATGTTCGCCCGGCACAGCCAGAAGGGGACTGGTCACCCCTCCGAGCCTGGTTCCTCTCTAGGTTTCTTCTTAAATTCCAGCCCCTCTTAGGGAGTTTTTCCTAGCCACTATGCTTCAACACTGTTCAAAAAGTATTAATGTATAATGGCAATAAACATATTACTAATGAATAATTTGGTCATACAGTTCTCAAATACAGTTCAGTATTCAGAAGTTAGATTTGATGGCATTCATGTCTTGACAATTGATGTTCTTGTGTTTGTACAATGTTAGCGACCCTATTATTATTACATAGGTAAGTTTAGCTTTTGGCTAGAGGCAATAATAACATTTTATAGTTTTTTAACACAATATCTTTATTGTGATAAATAAGGTAAAAAAATAAACTTAGAATATTTTTATTTAAAGCAGTAATGAATACTTATGGTAATCAAACCTTTTGATGAAGAGTGGGCATATATTGCTTTTGCAAAGAAGAGTGGGCAAATATTGCCACGTCAAGATGTGCCATGCTAATAGACTCCTACCCAAAAAGACAGTGCTGTAATAAAATCAAAAGGTGCTTCAACAAAGTATTAGTTTAAGGGTATGCAGACTTATGCAACCAGGTTATTGTAAGGTTTTTATTTTTAATTTTTCCCCCTCAAAGATTTCAGTTTGTTTTTCAATTGAATTGTTCACATTATAGGTCACATTAAAAGTGGAAAAAGTTCTGACATGATTTATCTTTGTCTCATTCTTTTACATCACAAAAACCTGGCATTTTAACAGGGGTGTGTAGACTTTTTATATCCACTGTATATATCAGCTTATAACCAGCATCTCAGTAAGAAACTTTTGGGCATTCATTGAAATAGGACAACTCTGCTGCATTATTCCAATAAATACAGAATGTATTTTCTCCCTTGGCTATGTGCGGGTTCTCTGTTATTTAACCACTATGTGCAACCGCTAAATTCTAACCCTTCCCACAATAAGTTGGGTGAATTTTGGTCCATTCCTCCTGACAGAACTGCTGTAACCAGTCATGTTTACTTAATAAGCACATGCTTATTCAGTTCTGCCCACAAATGTTCTATATGACTGAGGTCAAGGCTTTGTGATGGTCACTGCAATACCTTGACTTTGGTGTGCTTAAGCCATTTTGCCACAACTTTGGAAGTATGCTTGGGGTCATAGTTTATTTGGAAGACCCATTTGCGACCAAGCTTTAACTTCCAGACTGATGTCTTGAGATGTTGCTTCAATATATCCCCATAATTTTCCTTCCTCATGTTGCAATCTATTTTTTGAAGTGCACCAGTCCCTCCTGCAGCAAAGCACCACCACAACATGATGCTGCAACCACCGTGCTTCACAGTTGGGATGGTGTTCTTCGACTGGCAAGCCTCCCCGTTTTCCTCCAAACATAACAATGGTCATTATGGCCAAACAGTTTCATTTTTTTTCATCAGACCTGAAGACATTTCTCAAAAAAGTGCAATCTTTGTCCCCATGTCCAGTTGCAAACCGTAGTCTAGCATTTTATTGGCGGTTTTGGAGCAGTGGCTTCTTCCTTGCTGAGCGGCTTTTCAGATTATGTCGATATAGGACTCATTTTACTGTGGATATGCTTTCGTACCTGTTTCCTCCAGCATCTTCACAAGGTCCTTTGCTGTTGTTCTGGGATTGATTGGCAGTTTTCGCACCAAAGTATGTTCATCGCTAAGAGACAGAATGCGTCTCCTTCCTGAGTGTTATGATGGCTGTGTGGACCCATGGTGTTTATACTTGCGTACTATTGTTTGCACAGATGAACGTGGTACCTTCAGGCATTTGGAAATTGCTCCCAAGGATGAACCGGACTTCTGGAGGTCTGATGAAGGTCTAGGCTGATTTCTTTTGATTTTCCAATGATGTCAAGCAAAGAGGCACTACATTGAAAGGTAGGCCTTGAAACACTTCCACAGGTACACCTCCAAATTGACTCAAATGAAGTTAGCCTGTCAAAAGCTTCTCAAGCCATTACATAATTTTCTGAATTCATCCAAGCTGTTTAAAGGCACAGTCAACTTAGTGTATGTAAACTTCTGACCCACAGGAATTGCGATATAGTGAATTACAAGTGAAATAATCTTTCTGTAAACAATTGTCGGAAAACTTATGTCATGCACAAAGTTGACGTGCTAACTGACTTGCCAAAACATGACATGAAATCTGTGGAGTGGTTGAAAAGTGACTTCAACCTAAGTGTATGTAAACTTCTGACTTCAACAGTACCTGTACGCCATCCCCCTACTAAGCCACACCTCCAACATAATATAAATTAGGAAAATAATATACATAAACAATATCTAATGTAATCATGTGTTACAGCAGGGCCGTCACTAGAAAATCATGGATGGGGGGGGCTAAGCCTCGTTTTGGGGGTTCTGGGCATACTCCCCAAAACATCTTTTCATCATGTATTTTTAGAGTAACAATGGGTGTAAAATCTATCAAAATAAGGTTATTTTTGGTCAAAGTTGGCTAAATGTATACCTGTCTCATAGTTTGTGTTAGACACTGATCTAATATGACTTAAATTCTATCTAAATAAAGAAATTAAAGTCCTCTCTGCCTTCATCCATCAAACACCAACAAAAGTCACAAAAACAGGTGTATGTAGCCAAAATAATTTTGTCAACTATAGTTTATAATAAATGAACATCTACATACAGTATATTCTGTTTCTAAGCGAGATTTCTCTGAATCATTCTGAATCACTTCAAAAAAAGGTTTAGTCATTAGTCCATTCATCTCGGAATAAAGTCATTAAATTGATCGTAATTAAAAAAATAAACATTTAACAACCGGATCACCCTTCCTCTAAACAGAATACGTTGCAATACGTTGACTTCAAACCAAAACAAATGTGAATCTGTGAAACACGCACAGTTTTGCAACTGTGTTCCTGACGATTATAGGTGACATAGAAATGTTAGCTAACATATCATTAATGGGAAATTAATATTTTCAGTAGTTGGTTCGTGTTGTCGCAAAAAAATACGACCCCTATTATTGGCCACCTTCCCCAATGATTGGCCACCTTACTATTTTGTTGAATTACATTATTATTTATTTTTATTTGTATTACAAATGACAGATCTTAGTCTTCTCTGAAGTGTCTACTAGAAAGTTATAGCTACCTTTCTTGCCTTCCGGTAAAGAAAAAAAAGACTGATAATTTTAATATTACAGTACATGACGTCTGGTCTGTTGCGCATGTTGAATTTCATGAACTGCAACTTGTCTAAACAATTTCCATATATGATATTTTTACAATCTCAAAAAAAGGTTTTAACCTCCATACATTTCTATAAAAAATGGTGTTGGGCTAGCTGAAAGGTAATATTGATTAGCAAAACGTACCGTTGCTTTCCAGTGCTATTATATTTTGAACTTGAATTTACTTCTCTGACCACTAGAAATGTTTGCTACTACAGAAGACAGCTCTGTAGGAGCTAAAGCCCCCCCCTAAAATAGACCTAGCGATGTCCCTGTGTTACAGCATATATCAAACCTGCAATTTGGATTGCAAATTGCCACTAACTTGGGAGAAGAATGTTAGTTGAAGGATTTTAGGATTTCTTGCTTATTCCCTTACCTTTCCAGGACTCTTCCACCAAAGACTTCTGGAACACCTGGGCTTTTCATTAAGTTAGCCCAAATTTCCAACCCATGCAATTCACATTAAGATGATTTTCAAAGTGATCTGTAATTCCTTTTGGATTAAATCTTGTCCAGCTAGCATTCAGCCAGCATTCAGCCAGCAAGGTATTTTAAGTGAGCTTCAAATTTGGATCTGTTCATTGAAAGATCTGTTCAAAATGCTACAAAATCCAATTGAAACCATAAAACATATATATATATATTTCTTAATGTCCCCCAACTGTACCTGAAACCCATTCCATGGTACATCCAAGCAAAAATGTCTGCCAGGCGTGAAGAAATACTTGTCACCTGGGTGTCAGATGGGAGAAACGAGAAAGGTATTGCATAGCGATGATAGGAGAGGTTTTATGTATAGAGTGAAGAGTAGAGAGCCTAGAACTGAGCCCTGGGGGGCACCGGTAATGAGAACTTGAAATGCTCAGCCCTGAGTGCAGGGAGAGGATCATTTACATTGTTCAAGGTAGCAGATTGGTTTTGGATGATAAGAACAGAAGATAGGGAATCAGATAGGGCTGTGCAAAGAGTCTCTTTGACACAGGAGAGTGATCTGAACACTGACTGGCTAGGGTCCAGGAGATTGTTCTGAGAGAGATAACAGAAGCTTTGGTCAGAGACAGCACACCCAAGTGTTTGGAAAAGGGAAGACAGAAGGCGTATCACTCTGTATATATATTTTTTTACATTAGTTGTGTCGTTGGATTTTGCCTTGCATATTTGAGAAGGGGAGCAGTCTTTTAGTTCTGGGGGGTGGTTCAGTTGTCAGGAATGAGTTAATGAGAAAAATAAGGACTAGGAGGTCTCCAGATATAGTCAGAAGAAAGTTGGAGGGGATGGTGTTTAGGGGGAAAAATGTCAGGCAAACAGACATCACAGTAATGTATGATTTCATCTGGAGACAGGGAGAAGTGGATTAACGTGCATAACATGTTCTGTGTGTGAGATACCAGTAGACCTGCAGTAATAGGCCAAGTGAATTAGGTGTGAAATTCAAAGACTGATATATCCAAACACTTCAAGAGACCAGGAAAAAAAATAACTAGCTAACTAAATATTCCGATTAACACAACATGTTAAAAAGAGCGAAGAAAAGTTGTTGATCTTCTTTAGGTCTTACATGTTTTCGAAATAATCAAAAGATAAGTCTTTTATGCCAGAACACATAATAGGCGGTCAGTGATAATACAGCCAGCCATTAGTCCACAGACCACTAAACAGTCCATAATCCTCCAATCATATACTTGTATAGCGTACATACAGTATCTCACAAAAGTGAGTACACCCCTCACATATTTGCAAATATTTGATTATATCTTTTCATGTGACAACACTGAAGAAATGACACTTTGCTACAATGTAAAATAGTGAGTGTACTGCTTGTATAACAGTGTAAATTTGCTGTCCCCTCAAAATAACTCAACACACAGCCATTAATGTCTAAATCGCTGGCAACAAAAGTGAGTACACCCCTAAGTGAAAATGTCCAAATTGGGCCCAATTAGCCATTTTCCCTCCCCGGTGTCATGTGACTCGTTAGTGTTACAAGGTCTCAGGTGTGAATGGGGAGCAGGTGTGTTAAATTTGGTGTTATCGCTCTCACTCCCTCATGGAAGCGTCCTTCCAGTGACACTTCCATGGTCACTGGAAGTTCAACATGGGACCTCATGGCAAAGAACTCTCTGAGGATCTGAAAAAAAGAATTGTTGATCTACATAAAGATGGCCTAGGCTATAAGAAGATTGCCAAGTCCCTGAAACTGAGCTGCAGCACGGTGGCCAAGACCATACAGCGGTTTAACAGGACAGGTTCCACTCAGAACAGGCCTCGCCATGGTCGACCAAAGAAGTTGAGTGCACGTGCTCAGCGTCATATCCAGAGGTTGTCTTTGAGAAATAGACATATGAGTTGTGCCAGCATTGTTGAAGTGGTTGAAGGGGTGGGGGGTCAGTCCGTCAGTGCTCAGACCATACGCCGCACACTGCATCAAATTGGTCTGCATGGCTGTCGTCCCAGAAGGAAGCCTCTTCTAAAGATGATGCACAAGAAAGCCGGCAAACAGTTTGCTGAAGACAAGCAGACTAAGGACATGGATTACTGGAACCATGTCCTGTGGTCTGATGAGACCAAGATAAACTTATTTGGTTCAGATGGTGTCAAGTGTGTGTGGCGGCAACCAGGTGAGGAGTACAATGACAAGTGTGTCTTGCCTACAGTCAAGCATGGTGGTGGGAGTGTCATGGCCTGGGGCTGCATGAGTGGTGCCGGCACTGGGGAGCTACAGTTCATTGAGGGAACCATGAATGCCAACATGTACTGTGACATACGGAAGCAGAGCATGATCGCCTCCCTTCAGAGACTGGGCCGCAGGGCAGTATTCCAACATGATAATGACCCCAAACACACCTCCAAGACGACCACTGCCTTGCTAAAGAAGCTGAGGGTAAAGGTGATGGACTGGCCAAACATGTCTCCAGACCTAAACCCTATTGAGCATCTGTGGGGCATCCTCAAATGGAAGGTGGAGGAGCGCAAGGTCTCTAACATCCACCAGCTCCATGATGTCGTCATGGAGGAGTGGAAGAGGACTCCAGTGGCAACCTGTGAAGCTCTGGTGAACTCCATGCCCAAGAGGGTTAAGGCAGTGCTGGAAAATAATGGTGGCCACACAAAATATTGACACTTTGGGCCCAATTTGGACATTTTCAGTTAGGGGTGTACTCACTTTTGTTGCCAGCGGTTTAGACATTAATGGCTGTGTGTTGAGTTATTTTGAGGTGAGAGCAAATTTACAGTTTTACAAGCTGTACACTCAGTACTTTACATTTTAGCAAACTGTCATTTCTTCAGTGTTGTCACATGAAAAGGCATAATCAAATATTTGCAAAAATGTGAGGGGTGTACTCACTTTTGTGAGATACTGTATGTCTATTCATGAGTCCCATTACAGTCACATGCACAGTTCCTAGCAGGAGGTATGGACAGGATGTGTAGACAAGATGTGCAGGGCTCATCAGTAATGGGCATCACATGCCCGACCTATTGTCTTTTGTTCAGTTGTCAGTCAGCACTTTCAATACGTTGTGTTAAGTTTCTCATGCCCATAATCTCACAAGGTAAACCGTTACCTGTTTCTGTACACCCATCACTAAAATGCACACAAACACAGAGTCAATAAATAACAACGCATCCTCAGCAGTAGTCTTTGCCATGTCACTACTAAGGTTCAATCGATGGGAGTGCCTGTGGATCACTTGGGACCACTTTCATCTCTGTCCCCACAACACACACATAAAAAACACTAAATTATCGACCAGTCCAGTGATGTTATAAACTTGATAAAAGATTGGGCAAACTTGTCCCTTAGCCCCAGGGTTATCCCTTCAACCAAATTCCCATTGCAGCATCCTACACATTCTCATCACTGCCTTGACCCTTATACTCCGATCTGCCTCTCACCCTCTCACCACACCTGAAGCCAACAACCCTAGGAGGAGTTTAATTCAATCACAACAGCCCATGAGATCAGAGCAGTTGTCCAATCCATTATATATCGGATGACTCAGATATTCTGTTTAAAGTCTGAACCCATGCCTTTAACTCTCGATCCTCCCACACAACAATCTGGAAGATGCTATTTAATACAAACTTAGGGTGGGATTAGAGTCTTTATTATCTCCAAGGGGCTAATCACTTTGCTGCATGCTGTAAAAAGAAGAAAAAATACATACAAATAAATAGAAAAAGAGATGAGAAGAGACAGAGAGGGATCTGGGAGATCATCATCATGCTGGCTAGTCACGATGTCATCAGTAGGCGCCACTCTGACCCCATTACCGCCCACTGCATGCAACCACACACACAAACACACACACACACACACACAGACTGCTTTAAAACCCAGACACAGTGGCGGCATGGAAAACAGCAAAACAAACACACGCCCACGCGTGAATGCGCACACACACGCATATATGTTTGTTTTCCTATCCTTGATGGGACATGAGACTTAAACTTGACCCAGAAATCTATGTTCCCTATTTCCTAGCCCGTAAAATTAACCCTTAAACTAACCCTAGCCTTAACCTCAATAGCCTAAACTTAAACTGGCCCTATCCTTAAACTTAACCAATAATGCCTTGACCTAAAAGAAACCCAAATTCTACATCCCCATTTCCAAAAATGTTGGCCTAAAAGAAACCCAAATTCTACATCCCCGTTTCCAAAAATGTTGGGACACTGTGTAAAATGTAAAGAAAAACAGAATGCACTGATGTGCAAATCATTTAAATCCTATATTCAATAGAAAACAGTAGAAAGACAACATATCAAATGTTGAAACTGAGAAATGTTATTGTTTTTGTAAAAATACAGGCCCATTTTAAATTTGATGCCAGCAACATGTCTCCAGAGTTGGGGAGTAACGAATTACATGTAACAGTAAACAGTAACTGTAATCAGTTAAGTTACCAACAAAAATACTGTAATCGGATTCAGATACTTTTGAAAAAAATTATGATTACTTTTGGATTACTTCAATTGAAAAAGAATAGGTGCGCGAAATAATTATGACACGTTATATGTGAGTTTATTATTTAATGTTAAAAAAACATCGTTATTTTGAACCAAAATATGAATTGCGCGCCTTAGTTAGGTGTGTGATCATCATGCAAGCAAAAGTGGACGCGCATAGCCCAGTTTAGTGATGGAGGAAGCGCTAGTTTAAATTTCTCCGGTTTTGGTTGGTTGAATGGCTGGTAAACCGAGTCATATACAATTTTATTTAGTTATCTACTCCACGCATAATTCTCAGAACAATGATACGCAATAGGCCTACCTGGTGTTATATCTTTTTCAAGTTTCAAGGTTTATTTGTCAAATGCACCGAACAGCACAGCCAGGACGAGTTGCACCGAATAACTTTTACAGGAATAGTTTAATAGATTAGGCAACTATTTGTTAGATAGCTGTAACATGGCGCGGCCTTCAAGATAAAACATTATATGGAATTCACAACGACATTTGAGGAGAAAAGGTGTGTTGGGAAGCACTCAGCCAAAGGATGATTATTTGCATTTGACGCGGCCACATCAACTCCGTCCATTACAAGTAGGTCATGTAATTCTGCTTGCTTTGCGTCTCTGAAAATTGTGCTCAATGGTTATCATTGGCTGCTGACGTCATTTACTTTAAGCTAAGAGTGCAGGTTTATAATCACAGTTTATTTCTTTCATTTGCGTTTTGAAAATCCAACACTGGTGGCCATAATAATCGCAGGTTTCGTTCGCGCGGGTAAATCTTATTTCTATGCGGGTGTTCACGATTGCAAACGTGCATTCGCGTGCCGGGGGTTTCTGCAACATTTTGACAATGTTGGTTGTTGGGCAAATCATCAGACTACTGCAGATTTAGTTTATGCGCGAAAAGCTGCTGATATCTTAATTTTTATATACAACAATGTCAATACCCTTTTCGAGTAATTGCCATTTATTTTTCAACAATGTTTTGAAGCAATTAAAAACATGAATAAAACACAAATAACAGAACGGGCTTAAGCATCATTAGATTTTGGGTTATGTTCAGATAAAAAGTCAGATTCTGGAAGATCGAGGTTTATTGGATTAATTGGAATGACTGAATATCTGACAGACCTTTAGCATGTAATGTAGAAATGTAGCCCAATCATATTGAAGTAGAAAACAATGGTTTAGAAAGCCATTTCCAAAGGCACTGAAGCCTACACAACCCATAAGGTAAAATGTGAATTCTGTTTTTGGCCAGCTATGTAAACTCTAACATTGATCCCACAAAAGGTGTTCAGTTGGTTATAGGCTATTCCTATTTGTTTTCCAATGCCTCTTAAAATGAAAGTAATCTAAAAGTAATTCATAGTAATCATATTACGTTACTGAGTTTGAGTAATCAAAAAGTTATGTTACTGACTACAAATGTGGAGAGGTAACTTGTAACTGTAACGGATTACTTTTAAAAAGTAACCTACCCAACCCTGCATTTCTCAGATGTGGAACACAAATACAAAGAGAACATCCTTCAATTTCAGGAAAAACATGATTTGTGTGTATAAGTTGTGTAACATGTGATTACAATATAACAGAATAGATTAACAGCAGGAATTAAATCTTCTGTGACAGGTGGGAAAAATAACTCTCTTATAATGCCACGCACCAAAATCTTGACTTTAGTGTTCATCCGGGTACAATTTTGCTCTGTTAATGGTCAGGTAAACCACATTTTGCAATCCTTTTAAAAAATAGTTATTTCAGTACATTAATAGGTACAATCATGGCCATCAAAGTGTTATCATAAACATGCATTGCTATTTTCATTTGTGTTGATTTTTTTGATTTTTCATTCAAGATCAAAACATGTACATGTATGCTTGGATCGGTTTTGCTCACCAATTTAATGCTTTGCTCAAAAGATTCACCTCAGAATGCTCTCTTCACACATCATGCCACAATTTCAGCAAAAAACAATATTGTCGGCGTTGTCATGTTTGGCATAGAAAAACCCAGGCGTCAGGCAGAAATGGATAACTACAGAGTTCAAAGTTTATCAAATGCACCAAATAACACAGCGTCATTCTGAGAAAAGAAATTCTTGTAACATGGCACATGATATCTACGTAGTTAGAATTAAGAAAATTATATAAAGTAAAAATGTAAATATATAAAAATAAAAATATAGCAATAATAGATCTAACAATGTAAACTAGCAGCAATTTTAGAGAGTGTTGAATGGGGATTATGAACAATAGGGTTAGAAGCGTTGAATATAATAAATATGAGTGTGCTATACCTAATGAATGGTACATACAAAATAATTATTCTAATGTACATTGAATGTACATGGAAAAACATCAGAGCATTTGAAATGTGTGATCAATATGATCATAGATCAGTGTTCTTGGTTGAGGAGCCTCATGGCCTTAGAGAAAAAAATGTTTGTGAGTCTGGAGGTGCGTGCCCCGATGATCCAGTAGCGTCTACCAGACGGCAGCAGTGTGAACAGACCATAGCCTGGGTGGCTGTAGTCTTTGATGATGTTCCGTGCGTTCCTAAGGCATCGTGTATGGTAGATCCCTTGCACAGAGGGGAGATGGCAGCCGATGATGCGCTCTGCAGATTCACCACAATCTGGAGGGATTTGTGATCTGCAGTGGAGCTGCTGTCATACCAGGCAGTAATGCAGCCTTAGAGGAGGCTCTCAATGGTGCAGCTGTAAAAGTTGGTAAGAGGTTTTGCTCACATGCCAAACTTCTTGAGTCTCCTCAGGAAGTATAGTCGTTTTTGGGCAGTTTTCACTGCCGAGTTCGCTTGTCTGGACTCAGTGAGGTCATCTTTGATGAACAGACCGAGGAACTTGAAGTCGGAGACTGTCCACTTCAGCTCCATCGATGTGTATGGGGGCATGACCCCCCCGCCCTCCCCCGCCACTTCCTGAAGTCCATGATCATCTCCTTAGCCCTGACGAGAGAGAGGTTTTTGTCCTGGCACCATGTAGACAGGTTCTTCAGTCATGCGTGAACAGAGAGTAAAGGAGGGGACTGAGTACGCAGCCCTGGGGGGGCTCCGGTACTCAGGGTCAGTGCAGAGGAGCTGAGGTTACCCATTCTCACCACTTGGGGTCTGCCCGTAAGGAAGTCCAAGATCCAATTGCAAAGGGAGGTGTTAAGTCAGGGGTTCCCAAACTTTTTTGGCCGACGACCCCATTACAATATATAAAAATTCTCACGACCCCAGTCGTGTGAAGAAAATTGATATAAACGTTATTTTTTTATTTGAGGCTTTGAGAGTCAATTGTAAAACATTCTCCCTCAACCCCATTTTCATATCAGTTGACCCCACATGGGGTCGCAACCCCTAGTTTGGGAACCTCTGTGTTAAGTCCTGAGATTAGGAAAAAGCTTAGTGGGCACAACAGTGTTGAATGCTGAGCTATAGTCCACGAACAGCATCCTCACGTATGTGTTGCCTTTTTCCAGATGGGAGAGGGCGGTGTGTGTCATCAGGGTGATGGCATCGTCTGTAGATCTATTGGGGCGGTATGCAAATTGAAAAGGGGTCCAAGGTGTCAGGAAGGTTGGAACCATGGCAAGCATGCAAATATTGTTAAAGTGACGAGACGGTGTGCAGCGACCATTTCTCTACTGACAGTTTTACAAGTTTTAATCAGGTATACAGTAGCTATTGGATTAGCCCCATTTCAATCAGGTATACAGTAGCTATTGGATTAGCCACATTTTAATCATGTATATAGTAGCTATTGGATTAGCCACATTTTAATCAGGTATACAGTAGCTATTGGAATTAGCCACATTTTAATCAGGTATACAGTAGCTATTGGATTAGCCACATTTTAATCAGGTATACAGTAGCTATTGGATTAACCACATTTTAATTATATTTAATTATTTACCTCACAGCAGCAGGATCTGCCGGTCAGCAGGGCCTGGTTATACATGTAAGGAGTTTGTGTTAATATCATAGCTAGTTCAGTATATTATATATAAATATTTTCTTATTTTTGATTCTGCAAAAGTATCTTAAAATGATTGTGAGCCACAAAGGTCTTTACAGATGATTTGAAAATGAGGCGTTAAGCATTCATAGTACCAATATTATAACTGTACTGTATGCATGTCATATTAAGAACATCTACATGGGCCTTTGTTGAGGTTACAATACGATGATTTGGATATGATGCGCGACAAATGATAATATACTGTTGGTCTCTGGACTTGTCCCACAAATGCTAAAATGCCAATATGCAATGCCCACTCCTTTTTAATTATAGATTAAATATAATATCCTCAAGAATTTCAAACATGTATTTATGCCAGATACAGCTATAATATAATTAACTTCCCTTACTTCATATACAGTTTTATTTTTGAGTGGAGTAAATCTTCTGACGGACAGACAAATTAAGCGACAACAACACCACATAGACCAAAAAAAAAACAATACGGCCTTAGCAAACTCAACAGGAAATGAAGTAGAACTAGGTCGATAGCTTGAATAACAACCAGCCAACTACGGATTCTGATTCACATAACACATTTGGAGAGAGAGAGGAGTTGTACCATGTGATGACCTGGGTGAGTGAAGGAACGGAGCCGTGTGTGTATCTGACTCAGGGAGAATGAGAGGGAAGGAGGGGGAAAAATGCTTCTTCTAATCCAAATGTGGCAGCATTCTCAACCTGCACCCCTTTACTGAAAGCCAAGGTAGCCAATTGAGTTATTTTGAGCACACAGTGCTTCACACTATTTATGGGACTGAAAGATGCTACTGATATATTTAAATGTCTTCACAACAGATAATTACTTAAAACAAAAATAGTTTTAATCTATGTTTCCTCTATTAGCTAAAACAATTTATTATTTGCAGACCAGTTTAGTAGTATGGAATATGGAGGTATTTCAATATACAATAATACATTACTACTTTGAGGAAGTATCCATGGTCAAAAAAAAATTTAAAAAAAGGAATTAAAAGATGAAAGCTAATGCACATATAATATTCTTCTAGCAACTTTAATATATCTCCAGATTACCTATAAATTTAGCGACTAGGTCTTCAGCCGGTATGAAAAAACGTGGAGGGACACATTACTCATACTTAAGTGTCATATCATTAAATTAAGATACATGGCCCATGGGATATTCATACAAACTTCATTTGGTATTATTGATATTGGATATTCATGAAAATTGACTGACAGTCATTATACTTAATTGTACCCATTCTTCACTGTAAAGTTTCAACAAAATAGTTCCCTGAACTACATAATAAACAGTGCTAATATTTGTGTATGGTCTATCTAGTTAAATGATTTGTCAATTTTTCGACTCGATCTGTCAAGATTACAGAACTGAAGAGAAATCATTTGTGAAACCATGATGTGATGTATGACCAGATCAGATGTTGCTTTCAAAATCAATTTTGTTTTAGTTGCTTTGTGTTTTAATATATTTGCTTGAGATAATCTCACTGCAGTACTGCTCCATGTGTCCATGCAATTTGACATAGGACTTTTCAGTAAATAAGTGCTACTACTTAGCAACTACCAGTAAATAAGTGCTCTCGGCATACTACATACGTACACTCCGCCGGTCCACTAAGTTGGTCTTCTGAGAAGTCCTGGTAGTTTGGCAAAAGAGACTAAATTTACTTTTTCCTTTTTTCAAATGTAGTTACATTGTCATCTCCTTCCAACATCAGTAATTCCCATTTAAACCAAAAGTGGGATTGGACTTTTGGTGACTTGCGAATAGCCTGGCTTTGCCTAGTTTTTATAAGTCTCTCCATGGCCTCACCAAGCGTGCTGACTACTGCAGTTTCTAAGTTGTCAGTGTACTGAACCAGTACTGGTGATCTACAGTGGTGTTCTCCTGGCTGAATGGTATCTCAGTCCCGGTGAAGCAGACAGCTGTCAGGACCAATCTGAAACCTCTGAGCATAACTCCAGGCATGAGCTCCCCAAGCAAGATGGACGTAATCTCTATCTAAATATCTTCCAAATCCAGTAACTTGCATAAAAATAATTTCACTTTCACCAAACTCAACATCTACGGAAATTAACAACCAATTAAAGTAAAGCTTACAGCTCAGCTGGACTGTCCCTAGGCCGCCACGTTCTAGTTACTCAAAATACAATTTAATAGTGAAATCAGCATGACCTCAACAGTTATTCGAAAAACCACTAATTAAAGGTGTGACTATGAATTAGTGACAAGCAATAGTTCATTATATAAGTGCCTTTAGGATCTCCAGGCTTCTTCAATAGTTCCTCAAGTCACCAGTTATTATAAGACTAATGGGTTGTAAACATAGAAGAACCCCTGTATTGTACTCTGCATTTGTTGTAGAGCACAGTCTTAGGTGATTTCTTCAGAAGACAAACTGAACCCAAAATGTCCCAGTAGGAAAACAGTTGTTTTGAAGAAATTTGAACCCAAAATGTGTCTTTTTGGAACCGCCCAAAAATGTAATCAGCCAAGGTCAATACTTTTATTTTTATGTTTGTAGAAATAGACAGAACTATCAATAAACTTGTTTTAGTTGTATTCAGTTTGTGAGTATTATTATGCAGGTCACATTAACAACCGGATAAGGATGGTTCTTTAAGGAACCTCTAAGCGAGGTTAATACGTTTTTACACAAGCAAAAAGGGGTCCAGTAGAACCTATTTTGAGTGTGCAGAAGAGAGGGAGAGGCAGATGGAGACTGTGATTGAGAGGGAGAAGGCAGGTGAGAGGAAGGGAGAGGAAAAGGAGGATGCAGGCAGCGGCAGGCAGCCCTCCTCCCCTTAACCCTGCCTGTCAGCCCTGTAGTCCTCAGCCATTCATCACCCTTACTACTGCTACGGCTGCTGGCTGGACAGCCAGCCACAAAACTGGGCAGGGAGGGAGACACACATCCAAGAAGCAGAGAATGTCCATAGGGCCACACCTTTTAGGAGAGGGAAAGGGTGAGGGAGAAAGAGAGATCAATCAAATGTATTTCATAAAGCCCTTTTTACGTTAGCTGCCATAAAGTGCTTCTCCAGATACCCAGCCTAAAAGCTCAAGGAGCAAGCAATAATGTTGAAGAAATGAAAATACACCCTATGCCAGGCTGGTCTCAGAATATACATGTAGGTTACTTTATGTAAAGCTGGGACACTATTTGTGCGATCTTTTACTTGTAGTCTGGGCACTAGGAGAAGTGGTGTGTGTTTAAAACTTAAACCTAACCCTTACCTCAGTACTAAAATATCTAACCCCAAACCTAACCCTTACCCTTACTACACCAATGTAATACTTAACCCTAACCCTGGAATTTATAACATATCATGTGTTTTTGTAAAATCCGAAGACATGAAACGTTTTTTTCAGTAAAATATAATGTAGCCTTACGTAACATAAGATATCATACAACATCGTCCATAAAAGGTTGTAACATCTGCCCCTGAGACCACCTTGCCAAGGACTGAGCAAGGCTCCAACGTTGGGTAGACAACCAGTGGCTCAAAAATATACTCCTCAGGAGTGTAAATGTCGGTAGGCTTTTCATAGCAGAGTGTTATGTAAACAATATAACAGTTGTTATAGATGGTGCCAAAAGTCAGCTCCCCTGGAGTAAATGTAAATATCAACTGACTTTTAAATGAATGTTCAGAGCTTGTGACCGAAATAGCAACGTGACCAGGTGGGCTGTGGACAGTGACAGCCCAGAGTCGTGAGGCAGAATTTAGATCAACAACACACAGCCAGGTGGACCGAGCAGAGGGACAGCCAGTTCCCATCACCCCTAAGGGAATTAAGAGAGCCTCTTCGGAGACTGAGAAATCCATATTCCCCTCGTCACTCTGTCTATGTCCACCCACCCTCCCAACAATCCATCCATCCATCACAGTTTCTCCATCTCTTTCTTCTCCTCTGTCATGCCCGGCACAAAATTATTCATGCTTCCCGGAAAATTACTCAATTTAAGCAGTTAAGCAGGGCCATACATCAGAACGTTAAAAATAGAATCGATGCCTAATCACCCCCCCGTCTGCTTTTCTTCCCGCTATCTTCCTCCCTTCCTCATCCCATCACCCCCTCATCACCCCTCTGCGAGATGGGTGGGTTGATAGAAGAGAGGAGAGAAAGGAGAGTGGATTCTACAGGCCTCTCTCTCTCTCTCTCGTTCATTTTCTTTTTATCTCTCACGCGGACACACACACATGCACACACTTACACACTGCAGTTGTCTCTGTTTCTCGGTGTCTGGCTGGCTTGCTCCCTCAGGGCTCTCAGCATCACTCACAGACGTACAGCTGAGCTCTGCATGGTGCTACAGTCTCTGCCTGACAACCACCACACACACACACACACACACACACACACACACACACACACACACACACACACTAGCTGACATCCAGCGGTGGAGTGGCTGCTGTATGTGCATTAGCTAAAGGGGATCCTAATAAAGGGAAACCAAAACTCGGATCCCCTGACACGCACTCAAGCATGATCATGATAATTCACACATGCTGGAGTGCACGCACACACACACACACACACACACACACACACACACACATACGGCTGTAATCTTGGCTGTGGCCATGAATCGGCGCTTGTGAACTGTGAGAACCTAACATGGATTAGTCTGGTGTTTGTATACCATCTGGACAAAGTCTGTGTAGAGCCCGAATTGGCAGCCATTTTGGGCCACAACTATCACCATGCATCATAATTTGGTGTGTTGCTTCCCATATTCCAGCACCCCCCACGTGTTGCAAGATTCAAATGCACCAACCTGATATATTGAACTCACATTGAACAATTAAAGAATATAAGTAATTTGTTGCTCTGTAGTTTATTCACTGTTTTGCATGTGTTTCTATGTGTGTGTGTGTGTGTGTGTGTGTGCAACTGCATGCCGGCTTCTGTATGTGTGTTCGCTGATCCTGTAAAAGCGGTCAAGCACTAATTAAGCAAACTCTTTTTCGTTGAGCTTACACTAATGACGGCATAGAACCTTAGTCATTAGGCACACCACATAAAACGCTCGCCTCCATTTCTCTTTCCTTTTCTCCTTCTCCTGCTCGCCCCTCCTAATGCTAGTTTTAGTAACACTCCACATTCTCCTCAGAAAAACAATATCCACATCATTACACACACACACAAAAGAGTGGACACACACAGACACACAAACACACTGCAGATCCCCATCATTACGCTCAGCTAGTGTCAGGTCAGAGTGTCAGCCAGTGTGGTTTAGTGGATAGAGGAGTGCCAATCGCCACCCGAGTGTATAATGAACACACACCCAAATGAGCTCTTTGAATCATGTTGTGTATCCCTGTAGTCTACAAATCTTCTTTACCTACTGCTATATCTGCTCTTTCTCGAAATCTACCGTCTCACAACCTCTATATTTTTAAATCTCTCTCTTTCACCTTTTGCCTATCCTGATATCCTCATCTTCTCTTCCCAGCCTTCCTAGTCTCTCTGCTGTCAGATCCTGTAACAGAAGTCCGGTGTGCATCAATAGACGTTGGCTTCAAATGGCACTTGGCCAATGTGAAGATTAAGGGCACACAGTCAAAGGCACTGACACACAAGCACACACAAGTAATAAAAAGGAACAATAAATTCCATGTAGACAACGAAACCATTGAACAACCCTGTGCACACAATCAATGCCCGGACAAAGACATGTAGTGAGTATGCATTGACGGGAGAGAGACAGCACCGTGATCTAGACAATATGCAAAGCTGCTTGTCCTAGCTTGTTTTGCAACATAAACACAGTGCTAAGATAAAAGAGAGCTGAATAGCCAACATAGCTAGCGGGTTATCATTTTGAAATGCAATGTTTTATAACCTCTAATGTATGGGGATGGATGTGATGGTTTCAATTTACAAACTTTTTGATCCAGTTGTAGGATTTAGTTACAACCTTCCTATTTCTTGACTGATAGATGTTAAAAGAAATATCCTGGAAGTTGTTTAGAGACTAGCATTGTTTTTTTCTTTTTACATAGAAAAGGATTACAAATAAGCAGTTGTGTCACAAATCATGGCATTACCTTTCCATCAATAGATGTTCTTTGATATTCCCAACCTAACAGTGTCCATACAGATACTGTATGACTGCTTCATTGCAAATGTTGATCATTAGGCTAATATAAGTCTCCAATTAAATGGAAGGGTTGTTAATTGTTTGTCATCTGAAGCTAAATAGATTTCACTGCCAAAAACAAGCAATAACTAATATAATTGTTTGTCATTGTATAAGCAACTTGCTGTATTAATAAACAGTAGGGTAGTGCATATATTAAATACAATAGATTGTCAGAGAATGCACAGTAAAATACACTGAATTTGTTTTAGCACACTTAGTCTTCTGTAATTACATTAGTAAAACGCTGCAAAATACACAGTGGAATACTGCGTGTTTTACAGTATTCATTGAGCACTGAAAAAAATACACAGTGGAATACTGCATGTTTTACAGTATTCATTGAGCACTGAAAAAAAATACACAGTGGAATACTGCATGTTTTACAGTATTCATTGAGCACTGAAAAAAAATACACAGTGGAATACTGCGTGTTTTACAGTATTCATTGAGCACTGAAAAAAAATGCTTCCCCAAAAATAAAGATGAATGAAAATGCTTGAATCAAGCAAAATAATCTGACAATGGGGTAGGAAGATCTTCATGGTTTGAAATCAATCAACTGTGAAAATTTGAAAGACAACACAATTTTTGAAGTCTCAAAACAAGGCTTATTCAGATTTGTGGTTGTATCTGAATTAGCTCATTTGAAAGAACATGTTTTGAAGTGTGGTGTCTTTAGGTAAATGGTACTAAACATTTAGCAGAAATATTGGTTATTTTCATTTTATTAAATAGCTAATTGATCTTTGAGTGATTGTCTCACATACCAACTTATTGCCAAGACCTGCTAAAAAAAACTTATTTTGCATTCGAGAGAGGACTGCATGAACATGATACTGCATATTTGCCAACATCTAATAAAAGGCATCATTTGTTTCAATACCAGGGAACTACAGCTAGAATCCTTTTGGATGTGCACAGCCTTGAGACATCCCCTGGGAAGATGCTTTGCACTCTCTGTCATATCTTCTGCCGTGTTATAGCCTAACAAGACAATTTTAAAGCCTGGGAATAGTTGTGTAATTTACATAAAACCAGTGGGGACGACTATTTTGGTAAATTTGCGAGGCATTGCAAGCCAAGGCCTTGAGGGATACACATTATTAAGCCTAATATATATAGTATATGCACATGAAATGTCTTTCTGCCTGCCCCTTCCTCTCTTCCTTGTACTGTCTTGTCTGCTCTTTGTCTTTGCTAATGGCGCAAGTGCGTGTTAGGTTTTTGGTCTGTTGCATGTAAAATATCCTAGATATTAGTTCTTTTGACACTGCCTAACTGGTGACTAATCTTCCCTATCGCACTACCGAGAAAATGGACAATGGGACTCAATGCAATGGGTGCAAGGTAGCTCTACTGATAGTCATTGTTGTTAATAAGCGGTTTTAAAAGGAGGCTTCATCTCCTTTGATGAACTGAACTAGAAAAAAGTGTTATGTGAACCGGAGGCTAGTCCGTGGTCCGGAACCACATACACCCTGTTCCCGGTAGGGCCCCCAGTTTGATCCCTGCATGAACCCAAGTATTTCTGCACACTATACTCTGACTCTCAGCTTCTGCTTTGATCCTGTCATAAAACATATCAAACTCAGTTCAGCTTTTCAAATATTTTTTTTAGACAGCTCTGCTGTAGCATTAGGCAGGCAGCTAGCAGCTATAAGCCTAGCTATGGGAAGAACGAAGGTAGAGAACTTTGCATGATTGTTTGGCTATGAGTACCTGGTTCATTGCCGCTGAGCGGGGATGACAAAATGATGACTGACTTTAATGATATAGTAGTCATCTTATTAAAACAAATACAACTCTGCATGTAAAGGATAGGTAATGTGAATACATTTTGTTAATGAGCACTATTGTAATTGGTTGTCACTAGCATAACAGGCCTCTTATTAGCCTAATTGTTTTATTATGTGTTGCTGCAGAACTCAAACCACTGTCAGTGTCAGGAAACGGTTGGTGATTGCCAAGGGAGGAGAGACGGGGGGTCAGAGAGGACAGAGTTAGAAGAAAGGGCCCTGTCAGCATCATATGGGATTTCATTGAGAAGACAGAAATGGAAATTGCATTATGCTAAATCAGGTGTTTTGCAGAAAAATGTGTTTCATTGGTCCTGGACTTTATTTTAACAGAGATGTCCAGACTGGACCAAATCTGACTCAGCTATAAACAACTGTTGTACACCGATCAGCCATAACATTATGACCACTGACAGGTGAAGTGAATAACACTGATAATCTCGTTATCATGGCACCTGTCAGTGGGTGGGATATATTAGGCAGCAAGTGAACATTCTGTCCTCAAAGTTGATGTGTTAGAAGCAGGAAAAATGGGCAAGCGTAAGACTTTGACAAGGGCCAATTTGGAGACTTTGACAATGGCCCTTGTCAAAGTCAGAGCGACTTTGACAAGGGCCAAATTGTGATGGCTAGGCAACTAGGTCAGAGCATCTCCAAAATTGTAGCCCTTTCCCGGTCTGCACTGGTCAGTACCTATCAAAAGTGGTCCAAGTAAGGAAAAGCGGTGAACCGGCGACAGGGTCATGGGCGGCCAAGGCTCATTGATGCATGTGGGGAGCGAAGGCTGGCCCGTGTGGTCCAATCCAACAGATGAGCTACTGTAGCTCAAGTTGCTGAAAAAGTTAATGTTGGTACTGATAGAAAGGTGTCAGAACACCAACAGTGCATTGCAGTTTATTGCATATGGGGCTGCGTAGCCGCAGACCAGTCAGGGTGCCCATGCTGACCCCTGTCCACTGCCGAAAGCGCCTACAATGGACACATGAGAATCAGATCTTGACAACGGAGCAATGGAAGAAGGTGGCCTGGTCTGATGAATCACGTTTCTTTTTTACATCACGTGGATGGCCGGGTGCGTGTGCATCACTTACCTGGAGAACACATGGTACCAGGATGCACTATGGGAAGGAGGCAAGCCGGTGGAGGCAGTGTGATGCTTTGGGCAATGTTCTGCTGGGAAAACCTGGGTCCTGCTATTCATGTGGATGTTACATTGACACGTACCACCTACCTAAGCATTGTTGCAGACCATGTGCACCCTTTCATTGCAACGATATTCCCTGATGGCATTGGCCTCTTTCAGCAGGATAATGCGCCCTGCCACAAAACAAAAATGGTTCAGGAATAGTTTGAGGAACACAACAACAAGTTCAAGGTTTTGACTTGGCCTCCAAATCCCATGCCTCGACGTGGAGTCCATGTCTCGATGGGTCAAGGCTGTTTTGGCGGCAAAAGGGGGATCTACACAATATTAGGCAGGTGGTCATAATGTTATGGCTGATCGATATATGTTTAGGTTCAGATTTGGTTGTGTGGATGTTTTTTGATGTTAAAATCAAAGATAAAGACGAAGGATAGTATTTTAACATCTTGTCAGTCAACAGACTGTGCTTACTGGGGACCCAGTAACAGACTATGCATTAAGTGAATTAAAGACAAAACGTGTAAAATGTGGGTGAAAAGTTTGCCTTTAGCATTTTATTTTTTAAATGACACTCAAAGCACTGTGCCATTTACAGAACTCATTTTTGGTTTAGGCTACAGAGAAAGACATTAAAGGACTGGAAAACCTAATTGTGCAAACCTCTTAAAGGCTGGTTATTTCAGTACTTTAATAAGTACAATCATCCAAGGAAAGTGAATTTGGATTTGCATGGCAGAACTCTATTTATGGAATATGGATAGTAAATATCAGCTAGCATAATGTCTAGCTAGCTAGCTATACTTAATGTTAGCTGTAAGATGAGAGTATTGACTACATCGATTGACTTAATTTAATTAGCTAGCCTAGCTACACAGTGCAACAGCCAATGTGGTACCATCCTAGAGTCTTTAACTCAGGGGTTCCCATACTTTTTTGGCCGACGACCCCATTTCGATATCTAAAAATTCTTGCGACCTCAACCATGTGAAGAAAAATTATATAATCGTTATTTTTTTATTTGAGGCTGTTAGAGTCAATTTTAAAACATTCTTCCCCGACCCCATTTTCATATCAGGTGACCCCACATGGGGCGCGACCCCTAGTTTGGGAACTTCTGCTTTAACTAGTCAACCTGGCTGTAACCACCTACTAACAGGACATCAGATTGTCTTAGCTGTGCCATTTGTCACATTTGTCTCCCATCATTTTCAGCCATTTGCAATTTTTTTTTTTTTTTACAGCCAGTGCATAATGTCTAGCTGTAACATATCATGAGTAAGAAGAAGGCAACTGATATTTCTTTACAAAAGAGAACTTGCTGCAGATGGCTAGTAAAAGTGGCAAGTACTATAAGATATAAATCAGTACATTTTCTGTACTACAGGAGCAATATTAGATATACTGTAGATCTGAACTGCTAAGGGTATACTGTAGATCTGAACTGCTAAGGGTATACTGTAGATCTGAACTGCTAGCAGAGTAAGTCTGAGGCAGAGGCAGGGCTTTGTCAGAGAGATGAGGTGAGCGATAAAAGGGATACTGCAGAATAGCCTCTGAACTGGTTTAGTGTAATATTTGTCAGTTGTTTAAACAACTGGCCTACAATCTCATGTCATTTAGATATCTTGTATCCAGTCCATTGTTTCTATCATATTCCAAAATACTGAGCTTGGTACTTTCTAGTGACCTCCAGAATGATTGGACCCCTTGGCAAAGAAGAGCAAAAAAGTCTATAAACAAATGCCATTGTTGTTTATTTGCTTAATCATATGCAAAAAATGTAGAAATCTAACCTTTAATTGAGGTTAAATGTAATACAGTTAGATGCCACCTCCATGCCAACAAACTATTTGGGCATCTTCCCAGAAGAAAGTCTCTACTCTCATCTGACAGTACCACCTGCTTCCAATCAAAGTTCCAACAACATATCGCAAACTCCAGTTGCTGACATTTATGTACTATAGAGAGTAAAAGCATTCTCTGTCAAGATGTCCAATAGTTTGTTGGCATGGAAGTAGCGCCTAATTGTAATGCTGGAACCTTGGTGACACCAAGATTCAACGAGCTTCAATTCTCAACTGATTTGAGGATTTTTTTCCTCTAATCAGTTGAAACATCCTTCTCATCATGCGTTGGGGCAAAATGCATATGTCCTTTTACAGGCAGATTCATCACAGCTCCAGCTGATTATAACATCTAAAGTATAGTGGACATGGGAATTTTCAGAAGTGTAGCTATTTTATAGCCATTGCCTAATCTATAAAGGTAAATGTTTTGCTGATTTTATTTGTTGGTTCTATGACCTTAACCATGTTGATCGCTGAACAGAGTTAGACCTGTCACCTCATAATAAAATAGGTGAAGCAGTGAAGTTATGGATGACCACTTAGGAGTTCCTAATGACTGGTGAACTGGAGAAAAAGCATTTGGGTATTAGATCTGATTAATACAAATTTCTAGGGATTCCTATATAAAATTTCAAAAAAAAATGTAAGGTCAAGCTGATGAACAACTATTCTGGAGGCAGAATAGCCTATACACTGTTCTACTTGAGACCACCATGGCATGAATAAACTTTTATGAATATCTACAATTATCTTTTGTCATCATAGCATACAAGTAGGACCCCAAGGTTTACCTGACCATGTCATGACATCAGGAAAAACTCTCAGGCCTCAGGAAACAGTTTAAAAATTGTCGGTACAAAAGACAGGAAATTTTGTCCCGCCAATTTTTAAACTGTTGTGCCCCTTCTTTCTCCATCCAGCAAATGGTCTGCAGAGCCTGATTGAACATGTAATCTCAACGCTAGTTCAGTACATTTCTTTGTCTATTTGGATAGCTGACTCTGCATTGAAGTCACCAAGCACTAGCTAGTAAATGTTAATCACATTATCAAACACAGAAGCAGGTTAGTTAGCACTGGCTACAAATGTAGCTACCTGTACAATCATGCACTACATTGGCTGGATTAAATTACATTCGCTAGAACAACCCTGATCTAGGAAAAAGGCGGCTACTTAACGTTGTGCCATAGTTGCACTCCAAGTGTATTCACTGATGATGGTAACATCTGTGGCGACATGTTTTTAACAGCTGCCATGTGCAATTTTGTGTGACATTGAAGTGTTACGCAGATTAAAAAGGATAAAGTGCATGCCAGTGGCATCGGCCGAACTGTCTGAAAAGGCAATAAAGAAAAATAATGTTCTACATTATACTATGTTCATTAGACATTATTGGGATTCATATCTTGGTGGCTGATCAAGATGATAATTCACTCACATATCATTTGAACATTACTAACATTTGGTGTCGAGTTTACAGGTACTTTTAAATAGAGCAATGGCTACTGACTAATAGGCCTAGTTAAAGGTGTTCTCTAAGAAGATGTGCCTGTTATATTTTGAAGGTTGTCGGTATGTTTACGTGAGCAGTTTCATCAATATTGAAAATTTAAAAAGGTAAAATATTGACCACTCAACCCAAATGCATTACATACATTGGATTGCATTAGTATTGCATCTGAGTTTTGGTTAGTGTTACAATCTGGAATTTAAATGGATTGAGTTGTGATTTTTGTCTCTCATATCTCTTTTATACTGTAATATATTATTAATAGTAATCCCATTGATAGAACCTTTTTCTGCCATCCCTTAATTGCTGCTCTCAGCATTGTAATTGGCCACTCTCAGTGATAACCTATGCATTTCAGCGTTGACTTTCGATGGATAGGCACCTCACATTTGGCTGTGTGGCAGAGGAAATTGTGGGAGAGGAAATTTGGCCTTTATTTGGCCTTTGTTTATCTGTTTATGGCCTACATCTGTTTAAGTAATTAAGTGATCATAGGGCTCTCTGTTAATCTGTTAAAGTGTTCTTGGTTGTATATGTTCATTGTTTTGTCAGTAAATAGCCCATCTGTCTTCAAAGGATCATTTACAATGATCATTGGATGCCCTGGGGAAGCGGGGCGACCCCCTGGGTTGACTCCCTTCCCCTTCAACAAGCAACGTGTTGGATTGAGACTAACCACTGTTTTCTGCAATTGCTGCATTAATAAAGGTTAAAATTTGAGTATTCAGACTTTCCTTCATAATTTCTGATCATTTCCACGACAGCTGCATCAATGTAGGCTAGCCTGCTCTGCCTGTTCTCTTGCCCTTCTTGCTGCTTGACAAATAGACAAATCTGTGAGCTAAATTGAACCTAATGTAATAGTGCTTCCCAATTTAACCAAGTCAACCAACAAGCAAAAGCACAATTTTTACATATAAGGATACTTTTTTCTCAAAACATGTAATTGGTAATAATTGTATTGGGCTCAACTTTCACAGTTGAAAGGAAACCACGGTATTATAAAATCTACAGCATGGATTCTAGAAGGCTACAGAAATGCAGAATTTATGTCTATCTGAACTTCAGGCAGTTGACTTGAGCCTAACTAGCTGCTTTCTCTCACATGATAAAAGGTGTGCGCAAAGAAATGTTTACCAGGAGTTAACAAATGTTTAAGAAATGTGTAATGTTATGCTTTTCCAGCAACCAGTAAACTACAAGGATGACTTTATTTTCCAGCTTGCCCTGGTATCCATTAAATACAAACAGCCACAAAGTCAAAACAGCATTCCGATGATCACAACAGAAGCCAGGCCAGGTGCAGTGAGTATCAATGCAAATCACCTTACTGGTAAGTAATACTGTGAAACAGCATCATTCCTCTATTACTGCTGATAAAATATGAACACTGTTGGAAAATACAAAGCTACAATTTAAAAGAAAATCTCCATCCTTAATTAAATTCTTATTCAAATTAGGTAAAAGAATACATTAATTTTGGTAATTCTTCATTGAGAAACTGTGAATCCAAGGCATAGTCAGTGCCACATTTTCCTTTATGTCAAATTCAAAATGAAAGAAAAGGTTTCCATTTTAGTGGGATACTTTTTCAAATTGGCAGTGCTCATTTTCTTTTATTGTATATTGCTTTGGAATAGTTTAATGCCTTTCCTTGCACCAGTTCTGAAGTCCTTGATAAGGCAGGAGACTAAATACTATCCAGACAGCTAAATAAAATTGGAGTTCACTTAGAAGTCACTAGTAAATTAAAGTACTTGAAATGGTGGAAATGGTATAGAGAGCTCACAGAAGTGTAAACATTTTTAGCTACTCATGCCATTTGGAAAGCAAACATTGCTCAAGAAAACAGCTCAATTTGGAAAAAAAATTGCTGAGATAGCGGAGCAATACCAGGAAGCCATTCGGCTGAAGCGTGGGTATTGTGCTTGTAAATAGATTGCAAATAGTGTGCTTAAGGTAACCAATCAAAAAGTTAATGTTTGGCTGAATACTCTACTTTACAAAGTTATCTTTCCAGAAGAGTAGCAGTTCTTGTTGCTGAACAGTCAGGCTACCTTTTCCCTTAATCCTATTAATAAAATAAATTAATTGTCATACAAACGTTTTAGGCTACTGTTTGTTAACTTTCTAATGCACCTTGTCATTATGTGTATTGTAATAGGAGGTATATGTAATAATGGCCAAACGAGGCTTCATTGGCGTTATTTTAGCAGCAGGATATTATGCTGGCAGCACTCAGATTTTCTTTATCACAATAAAAGCCATCATTGAAATTTATATGGCAATATAGTTACCAATATGGTCTATAAAAAAGAACAGACACGAACAACATTGTAAGGGACATTAAACATATAATGTACAGACTAGATTGCTAACTATATTGCCTTATATATTTCAATGATGGCTTTTATTTTGAAAAACAAAATCTGAGTTAGCGCTGCTAGCATAATATCCTTCTGCTTGAAGAAAGGTAATGAAGCCTCGTATGGCCATCACTAGGTATATGATGGTTGAAAATATGTTCGTACCCTTTCGGTTTCGTGTCCAATTCTGATTATCCCAACCATTGTCAGCGGATTCAGGATAGTATAAGACACAGACGTCTTCTCTAATGCACAACTCGTAAAGCCGTTCTGCTTCTTATCACAATACTTGCTCAACCAGGAAGAACATTGGTGTTTCGAGAAGAATCCATTCTCTGGTCAACAACCACAACTTTGCTTGCAGGCGATTTACCTGCCACAAGGATTCACCAGAGTATGAACCGAAAAGTATGATGATAAACTCTATCCGTTATCCTACCCATCCACCTTGGACTGTGCTCAGCCACTTTGCACAACCCTCTGCAAGATCCCAGTGCACTACAAATTGTGTATATACATATGCATATGTGTATGTAAGTACAGTATGTGTCAAGCGTTACCTGGGATTAGAATTAAAACTACTTGCCACATTGATGCAAATGTACTGCGAGGCATTGATTTACACCAATGAAAATTTGGGATTCTCTCCATTGCAATGTTTAAGACAAAGAAATGTTTCATGAATGAACACAAAAAAATGGTGATGATTGTTTGCAAAATGGAAAATGATTAAGTTGTCCCTTAACTCACGACTCGCAAGTCATAATTCAGGGTGACTAGAATAACTTAAATTGTCAGATACATAAACAGCAAAGCTGCACTTACTCAGTGACACATCACATAAGTAATAAAATACTAACTTCCACCACTTTGAGACTTCAAGTGTTTATGTTGTAATACCAAATTCACAGCAACCTTCAGACAATTACTAATTTCTTAAAAGCACAGCTTGCATGCTCTTACAGTGATTGAAGAAATGAGAGAGGTGTTCAACCTTGACAGTATAAGCGTGAATAAAGTATGGTTCCTCAAAGGTTGTTTTGGAAGACTGATGGTTCTTTGTGCAAAGATAAGGAATATTCTAATGTTGGGAGGCAGCTCATTTGAATATCTTGCGTCATGGTTGTCTCACGGCTTGTTTTGTGCGACTGTCAGTAATAGCGCTACTTCACTTAATCTAAGATATTTTGTAATGTATTTGAAATAACTTGATGGACCCGATTCTAAGAGGGTCTATGTAGAGCCTTATAGATCAAGTGAGAAAGGTTCTTCAGCGCTAATGTAATAGAATAATGAAAAGGTGTTCTTTTGGAGGGCATTCAAAAACAAGGTTCTATAAAACATACTTTCATTACAACCCCTAGTCTGTTTATCGTTGTTAGCATTCTTAGCTTTATGCATGTCACAGCATAAAGGAAGACGTGGTGGAGAGGACAGGGTCGTTTTTCAGAACCCTCAGCAAAAAACCTGTCTTGAAAGACAAAGAAGGATTTGGTGAAAATGGTCAACCCTATCCCCCTTACCCTTCACTAAAAGACCCTCAAAAAGATCCAAAAATAAACACAAAGATGCAGGCATGACTTCGCTCAGCTACATATGCAAGTTTATAAACACTATGAAGAAGACACTAAGTATAAAAGGTCAAAAGTTCACGCTAGCCAACAAGAATTAATCTCATGCTGCAAAAAATGTGCATACAGTACAGACCACTATCTGCTGCAGAGCTGCTTTCCCTACAGCTTAATCCTACAGACATTCAGCACAGTAACACGGGAAAAGTTGTGGGCCTCAAGACTTTTTCACTATAGATTCACAAACACCACACATCTCCACACACACACACAAACAGGACAGAGAAAGAGAGATAGAGGAAGAGAGCACTGCAGTAGTCCTATTGGCCATGACTACAGCAATCCAGCGACAGAGGCAATGACTTCAATCTCCTGCTGCCTGTGCCATTTCAACACCTTGGAGAGCTCCCACACGCTCACTTTCCACTTACAGCTTTTTCAATTTTTTTTCTCTTTACGCTTCCCATTGCCTCTCATTTTCTCTCCACATCTACCCTATATCTAATGGTAGAGGCAGGGTCAATGTGAGTCCTCCAGAGCTTTGCCCCAATAGTTCCTTTCTGAGCAGAAATCACTGCAATAGTCCTCGATAAAGTCCTTTGAGCACAGGATGTAGACAGTGTTCCTGTTATGCGGAGAAAGTTCAACAGACACTGAAACAGAAATTACGAAATTCCCTACAGACCAAAGTATTACATGTAAATACAACATCCTTTTGCAAAGTCTGTTTAAATACCACATGCAAAATACATTTGAAGATATCACTCTTAACCATTTTAGCTTCCTCTTTTTACTTCTTATGACTGTGATCTGTGCTTTTCAATCTATTAATTAATTTATTAATTTTTGTCACTCTCGAACACTAAGTTACCAAAATAAACACCTGCAATGCATTCTGGGCTGGGGTGTAGCACACACTTTTGGGCCCTAGGCCATAGGCGGTACTCCCCTCTTTATTCAAGATTCAAACATTTTCGAGGGCCCCTCTACACATTAGGGCCCTTAATACCCCTTTTCCCTCTGGTCCAACGCCACTGATTCTGGGTAATATCCTTAAAATAAGCTCAACCACGAAACAATACCTTTTAAATGCAATTTCATTACATGTCTACACACACATAAAATATATTTTTTGCCAATCATATTACATTGCGAAGAATAAAAACAAACCTAAGGTTATCAACTCACAGAAACTTGGGGATACAAATAGCGCATTCTAAATCACACAGCCGGTTTCCCATACTGGCTGAAACAGAACCATATCTAGCCAGCTGCTTTGCTCTATTCCTAGATGGTCCTGCAATCCGGAAGCCACTCACCATAAGCCAACAGCCTGTACCCATATCCCAGGCTCTCCATGAGTGACAACATCAGGCTGGTACGGCATGCAAAGGAAACACAATATGAACTTCAAACGAACTTGCTCTCACTACAGAATGCTTGTAAATGTGTGCTGATAGTGAGACCACATGTCTCTCCTCAGAAGCTATCAAATGTTTAAAGTTGTCATATAAATGGCAACCACTAACAGCATGGGAATCAGGATCTATTTCATTTTGGAAGTAAAGTACTGGAGAGACTGTGGTTTTGCGGCATACAAGAGTGCTAGTTTGTATTTTGTTCCTAGAATCTGTAACCTCACCTTAACAGTGGAGTGTTCTTACTCAAAACAGCACACATGCATACATACACAAATAAACATGCATAAGTATTGTGTACATGTGCATACATAGAGTACATAAATACACACACACACACACACACCCCTGATATATCTCATGTACGTAAGTATTCAGTTGTTTTATTCAGTACTTCGTAAAAAGTGCCTTTGGCAGCAATCACAGCTTTGATTTTTCTTGGGTATGCCTTTACCAGCTTTGCAAACCTGGATTTGGGCAGTTTCTTTTTATCTTCTCTGCAGATACTCTCAAACTGTCAGTATTGATGGGGAGCATTGGTGAAGTGCAATCTTCAGTTCATCCCAACAGATGTCTAGGCTTTGGCTGGGCCATGTAAGGACATTAACAGACTTGTCCCGAAAACATTCCAGCATTGACTTGGCTTTGTGCTTCGGGTTGTTGTTGTGCTAAAAGATGAATATTCAACACAGTCTCAGGATCTGTGTGCTCTGGGTCAAGTTTTCTCTTCAAGGACCTCTATGTATTTTGCTCCGTTCATCCTTCCCCAATCCTGACAATTCTCCCAGTGCCTGCCACTATGAAGCATCCCCATAGCATGATGCTCCCACCACCATGCTTCAACATAGGGATGGTATTAGCCAGATGATGAGTGCTACCTTGTTTTGCCAGACTTAGCACTTGAACCAGACCAGAGAATATTTTCCTCATGCTTTCAGCATAATTCATGCACCATGGCATAGGGTTCAGTCTAACCACTCTACCATAAAGGCCTGATTGATGGAGTGCTGCAGAGATGGTTATCCTTCTGGCAGTTTCTCCCATCTCCTCAATGGCTGCTCTGTTAGAGTGACCATTGGGTTCTTGTTCACATCCCTGATGAAGGCCCTTCATGTCTGATTACATAATTTGGGTGAACAGCCAGTGCTAGGAAGAGGCTTAGTAGTTCCAAACTTCTTCCATTTGACAGAACTTTGCCTCAACACAATCTCAGAGGTCTGTGGAGAGTTCCTTGGAAATTACTTGTTTTGTTGCTCTGACATACACTATGAAGTGGGGGATCTTATGTGTGCTTTTCTAAATCATGTCTAATCAATTTCTAGAGACATCTAAAGGATGATTATAGGACACAAGAGGCATCTGAGCGCACTTTGGAGTGTCATGGCAAAGGAACTGAATACTTATAAGGTACATGAGACATTTCTAATATATAGTATTTGATTTTCAATAAATGGGCATGCATTTCTAAAAAATGTTGTTGTTTTGTCATTATGGGGTACTGTGTGTAGATTAATGGCAATAAAATAAAATGAATTATTATAAATTATACCTATAACACCTTTGAAGAAAGTGAAGGGGTCTGAATACTTTCTGAACGCAGTGCACATACAGTACATACATACACTGATCAGCCATAACATTATGACCACCTGCCTAATATTGTTTAGGGCCCCCTTTTTCCGCCAAAACAGCCCTGACCCATCGAGGCATGGACTCCACTAGACCTCTGAAGGTGTGCTGTGGTATCTGGCACCAAGATGTTAGCAGCAGATCCTTTAAGTCCTGTAAGTTGTGAGGTGGGGCCTTGATGGATCGGACCTGTTTGTCCAGCACATCCCACAGATGCTCAATTGGATTGAGATCTGGGGAATTCGGAGGCCAAGTCAACACCTTGAACTTGTTGTTCTGTTCCGCAAACCATTCCTGAACCATGTTTGCTTTGTGGCAGGGCTGCATTATCCTGCTGAAAGAGGCCAGTGCCATCAGGGAATACCATTGCCATGAAAGGGTGCACATGGTTTGCAACAATGCTTAGGTAGGTGGTACATGTCAAAGTAACATCCACATGAACGGCAGGGCCCAAGGTTTCCCAACAGAACATTGCCCAAAGCATCACACTGCGCCGCCATCTTGCCTCCTTCCTTTAGTGCATCCTGGTGCCATGTGTTCTCCAGGTAAGTGATGCACACACACCCGGCCATCCACGTGATGTAAAAGGAAACGTGATTCATCAGACCAGGCCACCTTCTTCCATTGCTCCGTGGTCCAGTTCTGATGCTCACGTTCCCATTGTAGGCGCTTTTGGCAGTGGTCACAGGGGTCAGCATGAGCACCCTGACTGGTCTGCGGCTACACAGCCCCATACGCAACAAACTGCGATGCATTGTGTGTTCTGACACCTTTCTATCAGTACCAGCATTAACTTTTTCAACAATTTGAGCTACAGTAGCTCGTCTGTTGGATCAGACCACACGGGCCAGCCTTCGCTCCCCACGTGCATCAATGAGCCTTGGCCGCCCATGACCCTGTCGCCAGTTCACCGCTTTTCCTTCCTTGGACCACTTTTGATAGATACTGACCACTGCAGACTGGGAACACCCCACAAGGGCTGCAGTTTTGGAGATGCTCTGACCCAGTCGTCTAGCCATCACAATTTGGCCCTTGTCAAATTCGCTCAGATCCTTACGCTTGCCCATTTTCCTGTTTTTAAGAAATCAACTTTGAGGACAGAATGTTCACTTGCTGCCTAATATATCCCACCCACTGACAGGTGCCACGATAACAAGATTATCAGTGTTATTCACTTCACCTGTCAGTGGTTATAATGTTATGGCTGATCGGTGTATATACCTGTTTGTTTTTGTAAATGTATTCACTATTTTCCCTAATGCCTACCCCTCAACAGAACCATAATCATACCCATCGCCCATACCTTAACCATAATACCATAACTTACCTAAACCTAGCCCCTAATGCCCAAAACTAAAACTAAATGAAATTCTAACACTAACGGTGACTGTAAATGAATCTAAACCTAACTAGGTTGAATTTGCTTATTTCCTAGTGGAAACTGGCAAAACACCTTGTGGGGACCAGCTGTCAGATTTTAACGTGTTTGTTTGGACTTCTGGTCCCCACATGTACAGTAAAACCTGGACTCTAGATACATACACACATACATACATACATACATACATACATATATACATATGTATATACATACATAGTATATGCACAGTTTTCGTTCAGTTTTCACACCAGCCACAGAGGCAGTGATTCAATTATTTAATGACTCAAGACTCCTTCTCCCTCCACCATTTCAGCACCTTGAAGAGCTCCCACACACTGTCTGCCCTCACTAAGCCACAGAAGCTGTCCATACAGAAACAGAGCATCTACATGCGCACACCCACACACACACACAAACACACCTGTGTTTTAGTGCCAATTCAGCAACATGGACAGCTCTGAGACATTTTGCCTTCTGCAGCAAACTCTGGAGAGCAGTCCCAAAGCTGAGAGGCAGAAACTACAGGGCCTAATCATAACGCACGCCAGCACATGCATACGCCCACACAAACACACGCACACATCACCACACACCCACACAGAAACAGAGAGCATCTCTCCCAGTAGAGTCGTCTCTTTCCACCTCCACCTCTCCACCGTCTGTTTTAGAAGCTCAGCTGTGTTAATTGGACAATTACAGCCTCTTTCAGGAACAAAAGAAAGAGAGACTCCCTTCTTTCTCCACGTGGCAGAATCTAAACAACCCTCTGCTGAAGGGACTCATTGTGCCGACATCCCTGTCTAAGCCTGTTTTCTCCTCTCTTTCCCGCTTATCCTCACCCTCTTTCTCTCTTCATCTTCCTCTGCATCCCTGGTTCCCCAGCAGTGCTTCTGATCGTGTCTGGGCTAATTAAGGACTTTGAAAGGCCCAGGAACAAACACACACTGTCAGAGCAGAACACAGGAAAACCTGAGTGAGCAGAAACTGCCTCAACACATGGCTACACACACACACACACACACACACATATACGCATGCACACGCGCACCACTTCGGCAGCATGAAACAGAAGAACTGACTACAGCCTCCGTGCCATAGAATTGGGAATTAGAATATTAATACACTAATAGGATCTCTATGCTCAGTGTGAACTAACAAAGAACAGCCTCAACTGGAACAGCTCAAAATCAATCAGTCAGTCCAGCGTATCAGCCAGTCAGCCAACAAGAAGAGGAAAACAATGCGGTAAGAAGGTATCAATGGGATACAACACATACACAAGTGCACGAGCAAAGGAAAGGATGTCTTTATCTCAATGTAGGTTGTATTAAAGGGACACTGTGTAGAATCCCATTTGGAGACTATATTTTCAAGACTATATTTTAAAAAAATGACATGACTTCTCTCCTCCCCTTCCCTTGCCAAATAATGCCAGAATAGTACTAACTAGTCCATGTAAAAATTAGCAGGTTTATGGTTAGAGGAATCATATTGTAACTAAAGCGAGTATGAAGAATCTCAGAAAGTCAGTGCAACCTGACAGACAGACCGGCAGGAACGTTTCAGTGGAGAATATCTCAGGCACTGTTTTGTAGAAAAACTAATTTGAAATATTAACTTAAAACATTCACTGCAGACAGACATATTCTGGTCATGTATACTAGTAGTACAGTAATAACCTTACAGATGCCCCCTTAAAATAAAATAAATCAACCAACTATATATCACAATAAGTAAAAGAAAATGTGTTATAAATGTTGTCTTAGAGTATGTCATTTTTAAATAAAAGCAGTGTGACATTTACTCTCACAGGTGCCCAAAATTAATATCTGAAAGCCATGTCCCAAACAGGCCACACCCCTTGAAATAAACCATGGATTGCATTAATGGTCCAAAACAGTACAGCCATTCTGATTCCTATTTGAAATAGCTTTGGTAGGAACATTAAAATCACCCATAATATGTGTTACCCTAAAACTAAATAATAAAACTAAATATGTCAAACTACATGGAAGTCAAAAAAGATTCAGTGGGTGTGGAGTTCCCACAATGATATAATGTTTTTTTGAATACACAAATATACACAAAGAAAGTCAAAACAAATTTGACATTTCAAAATAATGTCCAGTCCTTTATACATCACACTGTATTTTTCAATTGTCTAATTATGTTGTTTGTGTGACAGCACAAAAAAGCAATGTTTACTGTTTTACCAATTGGGTCTGATCAAATAACTTTAGGTGTGGCTTTGTAGGGCCTTTTACCAATGATCCTGTTATAGTTTGTTTTATTACCAATGTTAATATCGTACTACATTACAAAAAATTGCTTCATACAAAAGTGGGAATTTTAATATATTTATCATCAATATATAAATACTTAAAATATTTACATTTTTGTATTGAAATATAGTGCACCCCACTTGTATGTAGCCTTATGTTAACCTAATCTAACTGATCTGCCAATGTTGTGGGATCATTTATCTTGGTAAGTAAAAATAAAATGAGAATGGGTTATTACAATTGGTTTTCATAAGGAAAGCCTCATTAACAGGGACCAATGAAATCCTACCCACACAGTTCCTCAAAATGTCGTAACCAATGAGAACACAGGTCAGCAAGACAAGTTGCATAGCATTAGTCTGTTTTTGAATACCATAATGTGAGTCAACTCAGCAACAGGAGTGAGTTAGTAGTAGCTACTACTGTATTTGTCAGGATTCTCTCCATCTTATGTCTTTTCTTGTTTTCGTTGTGAGAAGAGGCTCAGACCTCAAGAGACACCGCTGGTAGAGAAAAGGTTATTCAAACAATGTACACGTTTTTTGCTGGCACAATGTAGCCAATTTTGCACATGGTATCATTAGGGAAAAGCAAACAAACCCTTTCTCTTCATTGCAAAAGCATTACACTTACCCTTCTAAAGCCCAAGTGTTGTTTCCCCAGCAGTTTGGCTTTACAAAAGGACCCCCAGATATACGTAGGATAACAAGAGGATTTATTAGAACAGAATCAACACTCCTGTGTGTTGTCAGAACCAAACAGAGAATCAATTAAGCCTTGAATAAACATTAATCAAAACTGTGGCCTGTGTCACCCTATCCTGATTCCCCAGAAATATAAAGATGGATCAACTTTTTTTCTCATTTAAAGTATAATTATTCAGGTTTGTACATGAAGAAAACTGCTGACCTCAGTGAATCAGTATATTGGAAGGGGGTTAGGTTTGGTGCTGGATTAAGGTGGGGTGGGAGGTCAGGTAAAGAGTTGGGGTGAGATTGGATGCCAGCTTAGAGTGGTTAACAGTATAGACATTTTGCCTAGAGTGATGCTACAGTGGTAATAATAATAATAATAAAGGCCTATTCAATATTTGAAGTTGAGGAAACTAATTTAGTGTTTGTGAGAGAGAAAAGTAAAATGGGTGTAAAACAGTTGATACAGACCTATCTAGAATGCAGAATTGGTTATAGTGTTGTTGACTGACATTAAACTGAAGTTATTGAGAATTAACAATGGAAATGACCTTTTAACAACAATATCTCTTCCAAATCACAGTACTTTCTTTCAAAATTCCACATGTACTGTTCTGATTTAACAGCCTTATTTTGTGACTCCTAGCAATCGATCAAGTGACATGAAAAAACATTGTAAAATATATAACTATCTTCCATATAATGATATAATATATCATAAATGTGTGTATATATATATATATATATATATATATATATACGCACACACCAGTGCACTGTATTAATATAGGCCCTCCAATCGTATTGATTAAATAAACAATATATTGCAAATATAATTTTATCTTGTTTATGTTTATGAAGGTAACTGTATTTAAATGGAACTACCTACAACAAGGGTAAATATGTTATAGTGTATTAGCCCAGTGTTTCATTTGGTCATGTTCTGAATTCATTGTCGCCTAATTATTCTAGAAAAGTCTGGTGATAGTCTCTAACAAACCAGCAGTACGAGGCCAGCTGAGTGTCCCTCTGTCGCCCTCACTTGGAGAAAATCTGAAATGTCAATCTGTAGTGAACTGCTTGCTGGAGAGCATCTGCTTCACTCAGACCTACTGTCTTTTCTAGCACTCATTGAATTTTCATGTTAACACAGTAACAATGAAATTACAACAAAATGGTATATTTAGATTACCCCTCACGAAAACCTCATTCATTCATTGGCGCACTTTCAACCCTTAATCTACCAAAGGTTTGCCTCTCTCATGTGTATCGCCAACCATTGTGTCACGCCTTGCCAATCTAGCCTAAGTGACACTGTAGAGTAGCAGTAGATTCCTAACCTTGCCTACAGCTGAACAACACAAAAATGTATCAAGCCACTACTGACTTCAATGTATCATTCTGCAATGCACAAACATAGCACAGCATAGCGCCATTCCAAACACATAACCTCTTTGTTCTTCACAAACGGTCCGTGGCAGCACCCTTTTCATTTATTTAAGAGTTTGTTTTTATTAAGAAGGCTATACCAGACGCATATTCACTATACATTGATTTAACATTACCTTTACAATAAATTTTCACTGAAATTACAGAATAAATATATGCACATTTTTTTCTTCAAATCTTTGTGAGAGAGAAAACATTAAAAGTGCCTCCTACAAAGCCGTTAGTGTCGATAAGATAATCCCAAAGCATTTTTCTTAAGAAAGTGCATGGAATTCCAGAAAACCTTGAGCGTCATCATATATTATTCACAAATGTTGTTTTCATCCTTGGGCGGGCACGTCCTTGAGAAGCACCCAGATATAGATAGTAGTCCTCTTTAATAATAATAATGATAATAGAATATAAAATTAAATAGAACACTGAAACCGTAATGCGTTGCAGTGTTTCTATTAATATGTGAGTGATAGTTCTGAGCAAATCCCTCGCCCCTGCAATGGAGCGAGTGCATGCAGCAAACTGCAATTTATTTGTGTTTTTCATTTTTTTTTGACAAACTTCATGTGCAGGGCCACCAGGCGTTTATACATCCACGTGAAAGATAGAGGGACAGAAACACGAGCCCAGTGGCCGCTGAGGCGTCTAGCTCCCGGTCCTATCACGCAGTATGTTACTCCACTCCACCGTTTAAGACCGTGTGAAGGGCTCAGTTTGATGGAATATGTTGTTCGGATGTTGTGATTTTCCCAGTGCATCCTCTTTCTTTATCTCCTTCTCCTCGGCAATTAGACCAATCTGTTCTGTATAAAAATAAGGGTTGATAACATTGCTGGCTACTTTGAAAAAAGGCACTTCATTGAATCTGAGAATGGCCTTTCCTCCAAAGCGTTTTTTTGGGGAAAACGTTTTGTAATACAATATTTTAATATCATGCTGCTTTTTTTGTATGTTTTTTTTGTTCTGTGATTTTGAACCGTCTGGGCTATGGAAAAGTGAGTGTGTGTGTTTGTACAGAGTATATTCTCCGTGTGTTAGAACCGGTAAGATTTCTCCAGTACTTCGAGGTAATCCGGCTTGGTTTGGAGTTTGGCCCTTAACTCGAGGTAATCGCTTTGGGAGGGGTTGGGGAAGGAGCCTTTCCCCGCTGTGAACAGCAATGTCTCCTTGAGACGCGCGTCCTGTTGTAAGTCTGGGTATTGCATACCGGGCGGGTGCGCATGTGCGACGTGCATGTCCTTTAGTTTCGGCACCGTTCCATACAGACAGTCTACGAAACCAACTGTCGGCGTGGGTCTCTGGCTATCAATCACGGTGGGACACAGCCCACCGTTCTCGTGAAAACCCGACAAGTCCCCTGCGTTGTGGCTCACTGTGACGATCGTGTTGAGCTTCGAGTTTGAGACGGCTAGCGTCCACTCCCTCTCTTTTTCTATGAGTGTTCGGTAGTTACTGTTGTTCTCTTTCGTCTCTGCAAACTGCGCCCCCTCCTCCTCCCCGATCTCCCCTTCCCGAGGCTTGTAAATGGGGTTGTTGCACATTTGCGTCACGGGGTGAGGAATGTAATCATAGACATGACTGTGAGTGTGCGTGTGGCCGACGTGACCGTGAGTGTGTGTGTGCCCACTGGGCGGCTTCTCCGGCGAGCCTGCGCTCCCGCTGCTAGTCTGTCTCGGCGGATCCTCGAATATCCTGCACTGCATCTGGATTCCCGTCAGGTCCACCTCAGAGCGTTTCCGGAAAGGCAGCCTCTTCCGCCTCCGGAGGACAAAGGCAAAAAGCCCTGCTGCCACAAAAACCGCTGAGATGAACAAAATGAGAAGACTGAGTATAAGGACTGATAGAGGCACAGGCCCTCTGCCTCCAGCCTTGCCGAGACCAGAGCTGCCTGTGGTCAAGTCATCAGAGGGGAGAGCTGGGGAGGGTCTGGATGAGTATTTTAGCTCCGGACAGATAACCTCAGCCTCCAGGGACCTCAGATCCTTCCCAGCGGCAAACTCAGGGGTCTTACAGCTGACGTCACTGACCATAATAACCGAGGACAGCTTCTCCATCCAGGTTTTGAGAGGGATGATGTCACAAGAGCAGTCCCAGGGATTCCCGTGAAGATCGATTTGGACTATGGAATGCAGGTGCTCTAGAACGCCACGCACGGGCAGAGACTTGAAGTGGTTGTAGCGGAGGTTCAGGCGAGCCAGGCTGGTGCCAGCGAAGGCATCGGTTGGGAGGCTATGAAGAAGGTTGTTGTTCAGGAAAACAAGCTGGAGGCTGGGCATGAGAGAAAAAGATGCCGGCTGGATCTCCCAAATAACGTTATACTCAAAGTAAAGATAACTTAACGTCTGTAAGCCTCGGAACATGCCAGGGGTTAGCCTATCAATGTCATTCCCATTCAGATACAAACTTTTTAGGTTGGGAAGGTTAATAAATGCCCCTTCCTGAATGTATGAAATCTGGTTATTCCCCAAGTGAAGTAAATCCAAACTAGAAAAGTTCCAGAAATCAGAGCGGTAGATTTTCTGAATAAGATTCCCGCTCAGGTAAAGTTTCTTGGCATTGAGGGGCCTAGGCAGAAGCTCTGAGATATTATGAAAGCCCTTCTCTTTACAGTTGACCGTTAAGCCCAGGTCATTGATGTGGAGGTTGCAGGTGCACCGAGAGGGGCATATGATAGGGATGGGTGGACGGGTCTGGTAGCCAGCTATTGGAGGCTGGTTCAGGCCAGGGTAGATACTTCTAGGTGTGGGAGGGTTCTTGGTAGGCCTAGGCCGTTTGGTGGGTTTGACATGCCTTTCTTTGTACTCAACGGACGACGCTGTGTTGTGGAACGATGACAGCATGGACGATGGTTTCGTTGGCCACGTGTGTTCGTTGTTGAACGGAGACCGGGGGATTCCCAGTTTGGCCTCGATTTCTGCATCCGAAAGTAATGGACAGAGCTCGCTGCGCTTGATCTCGCGCAAGTCTTTCCCGTGCAAGTGGAAGGGGTATTCACAGGTGATCTCCCCGACCAGCGCAGTGTAGGGAACGCGTTCCAACCATGTTTTCAGCTGCACTATGTCGCACTCACAGATCCACGGATTCTCCTCTAGCTGTATCTCCATCAGATTCCGCCCTACATACTCCAGTGTGCCCTTGTATGGCAACATCTTGAGCCTGTTTCCCCTCAGGTCCAGGTGTGTTAGCGACACCGACCTGAAAAGGTAGCTCGGCAGGACTGGTATCAGGTTGTCATTCAGGATGAGCACCCTGAGTTTGTGAAGGTGCCTGAATGCTCCACTCTCTATCCTCTTGATGACGTTGTAGTCCGCCTGCAGGTATTCCAAGCTCTCCAGACCCAGGAAGGTGTCATTGCGAAAAACCTCTAGTTTGTTCTCATGCAGAAACAGCCGTTTGAGAATTCCCAATCCATTAAACGCTCCGGCGTGGATGTCCTGTAGCGCATTATTCCCCAAATTTATGGACACAGCGTTGTTGAGGTGAAGAAAACTATTGAAGTACAGCTTTCTCATGGAGTTTCTCTGAAGGTTGAGTTTGAAAGGACGTGTCCATGTCTGGGAGATCTGGCTGATGTTTGTAAATCCCTTGCTGTCACAGTGGACATGGAAGATGCCCTCTTTGACCTCACAGTAGCAGGGCTCGAAGCAGGGCTCGTCGATCTCCTCCGAGTCCTCCAGCAGTGGGATCGGGGTGGTCCATCCTAAGGCTATGGTGCTCAGCAAGGTAACCCACAGCATCCTCACTGAGACCTGATGAAGTCACGGCTATGGGAAGCCACTTCACACCACTGCAACCACAATAGAGAGAGAGAGAGACATGAGAATGAAGGAGGGGGAGGGTATGACACAGACACACACATATACACAGACAGGGATAACGGGGTAAAGAGTAAGAGAGAAAGAGCGAGAGATCTAGTTATAATATCTGTCTCATGGCTGCTGCGCATGGAAATGATTGAATACAATGATGTCAATGTTCCCCATTTACTGTTTAGCCCATTACATTCCGACTGTAACAAAATAACAAAGATCCCTTACTAGACCCTTGTTAAACGTCACCACAAACATAAATGACATAAATTGCAGAAGACCTACCAGCAAGGTTGCAATAAATCAAACCCAGAGATGCTTATCGCAATGAATAAATAAAGGCAACAGCAGGACTTGAAGGGTGGAGAGGAGAGGAGAGGTGATCTCTGTGTATTTATTACGTAACGTTGCCGACCTCTCCCGGTAAATCAGACACTTGGAGTACGCCGTGTTGTTGTGAAAATTAATGACGGTGCGGTTTCGCCAGATTAATCATACCATAGCGGAAGCTGTAGCCTACTCCTGTTAAACCGAGAGACTGGACAGGGACAGCTCTGTCATCGAGGCTCAACATATGTACCAGAGGGCGAGAGGACATTTCGGCTATATACTGCGTTTCTCAGATCAGCACCTGAACCGTATCCAATGAAAACAATTTCAGGAGAGATATTTAGTTTACTTTACAATCAAAGTCACACTGGGTTCCATGAATTCTTCAGGCTGCTGTCTGGTTTAAATGATTCAGAATCAAATGTTCATATCCTTCAAAAATATTTAGCCTTACCTCATTGTAAAAATACATTATCGGATTTTAAATTTAAGCATCTAGATGATCGCAGATGTTAAATGCTGCTCACGGTATGGAGAAAAAGGCAAAATAACTCTTGAGAGATAAGCCGGACAAGCTCTGCTTTCCGCTCGCGCGCACCTCGCCTGTGCGGATTTTTCGCCTCCCCGGGAGTGAAGTCCGTTAGCTCCCGGTCCTTTGGGTCATTGCAAAAGCAAACAACAAAAAACTGAAAAAAAGTATTTTCGCTTTAGGAAGCACTGAAACGATTCCGTTCACCAATATCTCCGCTTGTGTTAAAACTGCACACACACATTCAGGGACACACGCACACACAAACACAATGAGATGAATAGCGCACTTTGTACGTTCCCACAGTGCCCTGCTTCCACGGTTTGGCTAGCCTCTAAAACCTCTGTGCTGTCCCTGGTACTGAAATCCCACTGAAAACACATGAAGTGCCGGCGGTCACTGTCCATTAAACCATTGGCACCAAAATAATTTAAAGCAAATCCTCAAAATACGCAAAAAAAGAGAAAAATCAGCATGCAGTCTTCCCTGACTCCCACGTCGCACAGCCGGTGGGAAGTGGTCTATATTCCCTGTGCGTGTCAGCTGTTATATTCCTGGGTACCTACTCAGTTTAACGAGATCCAACTTCACATCTCCTGCGTGTGCTGTGCCCGTGTGGCAGGAGGTGCGATACCCCGGTTGTCTTCGTTAAGGGGCGGCTGAGAGAATGGGACGGAGGGAAAGGAGGACGAGAAATGAGAAGAAAAGGAGAGATGCATAGAAATGAGCCGCACATCCACACAGCTTAACAATTAAAACCCTGCATTTAGACCTAACCATAACAGCAGGGTAGAATCATCCCTGAAGGGACATTTAGGCTATGGTAATTAAGGACTAAGGAAAACAAAATTAAACAGTAAATCAATCCATTAATAATATATGTTGAATATCTAAGGAATGGAAAAAGAAAATGATGCAACAAAGTATGGAATATTAAACATACATAGATAGCGCCTACAAAACCCGAAAAACCGCTGAAATTAATGGCAAGAGTACTGCAGTTGCTTTCATCGTGACATCGGCTCGAAACCAGTGAATAGGGAAACAAATACCCATTGATCAGAAGGATTCAGCTAGATTCCTCTGTTCCGTTATAACACCATTAACGAGTCCTTCTATTTCCATCTCACGTCAAAGGTTTAGTTTTTGCAAAATGGATAAACATGAACACACATACAGACTCACAGATGTAGCACTCACCTTACTTTTGCACTGCAATTTAAGAGCATCCGGTAAAAAAAACCCCACTAGTTTAAAGATTGTTGGATCTCCCTCTCTCTCCTCTGAAGCTTTTCCTCTACCTAGATTTTCTCGTTGCTCTCTCTCTTTCTCTCTCTCTCCTCCCACTGTGGCTCAAGAGAGAAAGAAAATGAAGACGTGATTGGAATGCAGTGTTCTCTCTTTTCCTATCCACAGCTTTGCTTATGATGCAGGTCCTCTACTTGCTTGCTTACACCCCCCCGACGAACGTTCAACAGTGTAGCTGGTCCAAAACTGCACTCTTCTTGGCTTAAGATTCTCAGCGCTGTCTGATGCGCCAACCTTCTGTGGGTCATAGAGAAGACACTTTATCGGTCTGCTCTTTTTTTAGACGTCACGGATTGAGCTCAAAGAAAAATAGGGAGAGCAACTGACGTGAGAGAGTGAAAAAGGGGGGAGATATTCAGGGGACGTTGGTGTTCGTTCTGGATAGTGTCGGCGTGAGGAAGAGGTGCGCGCTGAGTGTCGCAACGGGAGCGAGCGTCAGGGCGCTCTTTCTCATTCTGCGCTTTCTCTTTCTCTCTCTGTCAAAAGGAGAGAGAGGCTCGTGCATTCCTGTGTACAGCGGGTGGGGTATTTCTCGTGAGGCAGCAGACCTGTGGATGACAGGCAGCGCGACACGGAGCAGGGAACAGAAGGCACGCATGGGACGATTCAAACACACGCACACACGCGCACACACAGTGACTTGACAGAAAATATCTTACTTGTATGCTTAGTCCTCATGGCAATCATGTCTTTTTTTGCATTTTTGAGGGGCGGTAAAGGCTACAACTATGCAGGGCTGTCCCATCTCCCGAAGACGCTATTTGTTTGTTAGTTCTCTTTCTCTGTCCCTGTCTCTTAACTTCTGTCTATCTCCGTGAACAGGAGGGAGAGTAGTTTGTTCGATCTCTCTGCAGCAGTCACCGAGAAGTAAGCGAGAAAAATCCTTCTGCTCAGTTCCATTTGCGTGCTTTCCCGCACCCAGCCTCCAGCGGGCAACACAACCTCGCTTGAGAGCCAGGGCGCGATTGAATTTCATGATACACCCTTTTTTTATATTATTTGTTCACCTCGAGATATATATATATATATATATATATATATATATATATATATATATATATTAAAGAGAGAGAGGTAGGGGTAAATATGGGAGAGGCACATGGAGTTTTCAGGGCGTTTTATTAACCACATAGCGGGAGGACGTGGGGAATAAATTAAAACCAAAAGGCAAACTGCTTTGCTGGAAGGATGGTGGGGCGGCCTCATGGTGGCGAATTTGGAGGCATGGGTGTGGGCTATCGAACTTCAGATGGCCTCTCTGGGGCTCATCGGTGGGTCTCTGGGTGGCTCATCGGTGGGTCGGTACATCACAGTCCAGCAGTGTCCCAGAGATTCTCCTACAGTTCCACTCCTGCCTCACTGACAAGCCACAGGCTGGCGACAGCTTACACCAGCCGGGTGCCATTTGCCAGCAGGGTCTGCATGTTGCCCTTCAAATCATTGTGCCTTTGACAAACAGGAAGGGAAAACCAAAATGTACTGTTGCATCTTCCACCAGTGTAATGGGTGAAGGTCACAGGGAATGGACACATAAGTGTTAAGGGCCCTGGTGGGTGTTTTATTAACAAAAACAACAGGAGGAAGTATGGAATAAATCAATTCCAGTCTGTCTTCCTACTTCCTCCCATGTGGCTGTGGCAGAGCAACTTCACTCTCCTGACTCTTCTCCCTGTGCCTCAGCCTTGAGCTGTTCTCCTGGGGCCTTTTTTTTTTATCTCCCCCTGACCAGATCCTGATTTGGGCCAGCTGTGAGGGGGAGGAGCTGGCCTTGATGGCTGCCACCAGAAGGTTCTGTCACCTTCTACCTTCCATCTTCTTCTGGGGGCAATTGTGTGATGCTGATGCAGGAGAGGGAGCGTTTGCGCCACATTATAAAAGGATATATATTACTGTTAAAAATTAAATTTTTACACCTCTGGCTTCTAAAATGTGTCTAGCTTAGACCTACAATGCCTATTTGTGACCGGTTGAGGATTTAATTATTTCTGTGCCATGTTTGTTTAACATTGAAATTGTCTTTCTATTCTGCTTAGTGAGAGTAGAGAATATTCCACAGTATTGTTGTTTTCACAGTGAGTATGGAGGTTTCATAGGTTATGCGAATTGTGTGGTGAGTCAGGTGTTTTTGGTTTGCTCTGCAGCCTTGGGGTGTACATTTTCTGTGGCAATTTCTGAGTCCCAGATTATGTCCCAAAATGAAACCAGATCGGCACACACACTCTCACAGTTTCAAAACCCAATGACACAGCCAAATTGATAAGGGATGAGAGTTCATTAGTCCCCAGCCAGCTAAAGGGTCAGGAGCATTAGGTAGGGAATTGGGCTCTGGAGATAGGAATGGAGTCCAGAAACTTACATCTCACATTGCTGGAGAGAGAAGAGAGCTCAGACTGGTATGCTGAGCAGGTTTCAGAGTCATAGCTGATAGCAGAGAGGGACTCAGAGAAAGAGAGAGTATGAGAGATGGAGAGTGTTTGTGAGAGGGGTTAAGGAGAGAAGGTTATAATAACATGAGACTATTTGGTAGCAGCTGGTCGATTGTAAAACTGTCATGTTTCCCTGTAAAAGCCCATCAGTCATGTCTTGGCCTGTCAGTCAGTTAGCTGCTACCGTTACTGTAGCCACACCATCACTCAGAAAGAGGAAACAAGGCAATAACTCAGCTCTATTTGGAAACCAACTCTTCCCCCGCTCCTTCACTACCTTCACTCGCGGCTCACATTTGTGGGCTCAATTCTTACTAAATTTTTTCTGCACAGGTACCCCCAATGGTCTGAATGTAGTGTCCAATGTAAAGTCACATCTGTTCTCTCAAGATAAATGGAACCTGTATGGTGTTATAAAAAAGCTTTCCTGAGGTTCTACAACAAACCATTAAAGATGTCTTTCTCAATCTGAAAGGTTTTTTGTACATCCTTTTGAAGAACAACACCGTTTACTTTTTTTATACGAACCATTCCCCCCAAAAAATGGCCCCAATGCACTGCACGGTCCAAAGAAAGGCTCAGTGGCAGCAATCTGGTCATACATGACTCTAGGGCAAGAAAGCATGCAGTCAAGTACATCGCTGACCACTCCCAACCCAGTCACCAACTGTTTCAAAAATGTCGGGCAGCCGGGCAGTACAAAAAAATCCCCCACCTGAACAGTTTCTTTCTGCATGCCATGGCCCTCAGCAACTGGCCATCTGTCCCACGGGGACTAATAACTGCTATAGTACATCAAACAATAGTTGCACTATACTGCATTCTGCTCATCTCCCTGCGTCTAGATAGATGCATAATGGAACTGTAAATGTGTAACTGTAAACTATTGTAAATTAATGTATAGAATATACTCCACCAGCTGTTCTACTGAAAGTTAGAAAATCTTTATGAACAGTCAGTTATAATCTCGTCCCAGCACAACCAAAAGAGGACCGGCCACCCTCCGAGACCAGCTCCTTTCTAAGTATCTTTCGAGTGAGTTTTTCCCTAGCTACTATGTTTCAATGTTTTATTGCTTGCACTTGGGGTTTTACATAGATTAGCTATAATAACACTTTGTGACAATTGTTGATGTAAAAAAAAGGCTTTGTAAAATCGATTTGATTGAAATTTGTTTCAGTGGAACCATCACACTACCCATTTTTTATGTGCAAAGTACAGGGATATGGGAACCTAATGCGCGGAAGTAGGATGTTGAATTTCTAGTGAAAACTTTTCACTCTCCACCATTAACCTTCCACCTGCCCTTCCCTGTGTCTCTCCCCTGTGCATCCCAGGTTTGGGATTCGAGTGATGTCCCATGTCCCCTGTCATAGCGCGGTATGGAGTTTTGTGAAGTGAAGTGAGCAGTTCTAAGTACCTTCTCTGCTTCTCCTTGGACTCCACTATATGCTGATCCCATGAGAGCATGTCTGAGTCTCTGCGGTCTGTCTGTTTGCAAAAAGAAACACACACACACACACAAACACAAATACACTGAATTTGTTAGGCACTCTGGAGGAGAGAGTAATGGAACTGGTAGAGACATAGGAGTGACGTAGAAAAAAGCACCCATGACACACACACATTCAGTCATTACCAAGTGTGAACAATAACATTTCTGAGAGAAGGATTGAAGACAACAGCTCCCCTACTGGAGAGAATTATGCTACACTGTCAGTAAGGGAGCACTGGTCAAAGATAAAGGAGACATTCTTAATAGTTACGCCAGGGTCCGGTAAAGCAAGAATCAAAAGAAAGTAAATCTTGACTTTCTTCCTCTGGGGGCAGCTTGGATGAAAATGCATAGACTTTTTTATTTATTCAAAGCACATTTTCTTTTTGTAATACATCTGCTACCCTAATTCATTGAATTGTTTTAAGATAGCAATAACATAGTCCATTAAACAATTTAATTCTTTATTTTAGGACAGTTAAGGGTACCAGAAACAGTTATGTGAATTTGGCTGGGTCACTGTTTGTGTTGCTTTTGACATAATGTTAATAAACCAACTACCACGGGAATGTGGCCAGTACTCAGAAAACTAGTATTGTAAAGGATAAGGAGAATTCTACGGACATGATTGTGATATGAGTATTACTGCATCCACTGCCAGGGTACATCTCTCTGTCACAAACAGTTTATAGCAATGCACATTCTAAATAGCCTCGCTCAATTGTCCAGTTTTGCTGTCTGTTATCAAATGGGTGCAGTGTAAGTTAAGGATGCTGCTGTGATTGAATTAGAAAAAGTGTTGCAACCTGGCTCCCTCCCTCCCTGGCTGTCATTCACCGGGCCAAAGTTCCAAAAGTATGACTTTGTAGACTTCATAGAACCAAAAAAGTTTAAAGTGCTTTCTTGATATGGTACCTGTACAAGTTAAATATAGAACTCTGTTATTGGGTTCTTGAATCACACCCCTAGGGGTCCTCAATTAAACACAATGGGTTATATTTAGAACAATTTATTTGTGACATTTTTGTATTCTGAATAATGTTAGTAAACAATGATTGTTTTCCTAAGAATATAATGGAATAAACAAGTTAATTTTATATTGCAAACACAGTTCTGTCTTCTCTGTATATGAATGATGACCCATGCCAATCTTAGTACTGAGTCTTCCTGATTCATTTTGGATTTTTCAGCATGTGTTGTTGACTGGCTCGGTTCTGAAGGGGTTCTCTGACACTTTGTTTTTTAGATATACATGCATTATTAATAACTCCCATTCATCCAGATACAGTGTCCTCCACAATTATTAGCACCCGTGTGAAAGATCAGCAAAAAATGCTATAAACAAAACAAAACAATTGTTTATCTGTTTGATATTACACTACCCCCAGCCCCCTACAATACCCCCAGCCCCCTACACTACCCCTAGCTCCTAGCGCTAGTTAGTTTAACTTCTTCTTTTAATGATCTTTCTGTCCCTATTTTAGTGATCTTTCTGTCTCTATTTGCAAATATTAATAAACTACGGAAGCCCTGAAGCCCAAGGCACTAAAACATTTCTTGGGCCCAGAGACTAAGTTCATCTAGTTTGAACAAATTAGTATTGTGTTTGAACGAATTAGTAAAAAAAAAAATGATGAAAAAAAAATGTAGTTGAACTTCTTGCATTGTAAAAAGAGAAAGCGTTTCTCATTAGCTGTGATCAATAGCAGCTGGACCTTGATCAAAGACCCGGGGCTGATATGGAAACACCCAGACAAACATTACTGAATCAAACTAATATTTTTTAATTATTAATAATTATTAATAATTAATATTTATTTCTTTATTAACTCGTTCAAACAAGATACTAAGTCATGGAAACGAGATCAACATAGGGCACAAAAAATGGCACAAAAAATGTTTACTGCCTTGTGCTTCAGGGCTTCCATAATAAACTGTATTTGTGTTAAGGAGTATTTTGATCTCTACCTTACATGCCTTAAAGGGTTCTAAATTTTAATTTTTATCACAGATGACACAAAGATTTCCTACACTATACAGTGCTTGTTGTGCTTTACTGTCCAACAAAATATCAAAAGTTATCTATCTATTAAAGTACACTAACACTACTCTTATGTTATATGCTTGTCATTACCCACTCGATAAATCTGAAAAATTGCAGGAGCTGTCACCATTTGCTTGCTATCCTGTGGCTTTCAGATAAAAGAACTAGGTAGTAATTGTTCAGTGTGTAGGCTAATGGACAGACAAAATGGAGGAAACAGGCACAGAAGGGTGAGTTGCATTATGTTCTCCCTTCCTTTTATAATGTCTTATGTTCCCTTTGTTTTTTACTCAACACCAGTAAGGCAGGCAAGTCATTCAGATGATTCACTAGATTCATTTTTGGAGGAGTGGAAACCAACCTCCTAACTCTCCGACTTGACAAACCAGAGGCCCTGTATGTGTGCTCTACTTTTAGTTTGAGCACACATAGCCCCCCACCACCACTTGCTCTCTCTGTCATTTTGCATCTTCATTTTACCCGTAGTCCTTTCACAACATTATTCCTGTCCCCATCTCCTTTCCACCCTTAGGATATCAAAATAAAATAATATTATTTGTTTCAACAGTGTGCAACAGCAGACAGGTGATTAAAATATACCAGAACGGTCTGAAGATCTCAGAGACGTCTGAAGATCTCAGAGATGTATGCTAGGTCCATGAAGAAGACCTTTCTCAAGATTAGTGTTGACGGAAAAGCAGTGGGGTGCTCACCACCTCTTGCTGAACTCTACATGACTCAGCACCTTGGTTTCTTTGTTCGGTTCCCTCTTTATCGCTCTCTGTCAATTGTCTTGTTTTTTAAAATGTTAAACCTGTATTGTAGTCATGGTCATGCATGTTAATGTTTATTTACGTGTGTGCGGTATTAAGTAATTAAGGTGTTATTAAAATCCTGTGTCAATTTGCTTGATATAGCTCAATACAATTATGACAATGTCATGAAGCATTATGTCTATCTTTTGTCCCTTTACTTAAAATATCTTTATACATATTATGACAATGTGTAGTAAGCTGTCATCACACTCATCAGCAACTAAGCATTGGGCTTAAACATATATGACATCATTGTGCGCACAAGTAAAATAATGACAATTACACAACGGAAAATCTTTGATTAGGATCACTACAACAATTCAATATAAGAATGGTGTAATAGAAAGGTTGGCCTTGTGTATTACAATTTATGGATTATGACTCATGAAATAAAATTAAATTCACAAAAGGTCAACAATGTGTCTTGATGATGTTGAAACAGGTTATGACAATGTTATGCCAACTGCTATTCTTTGTTATGACATTTTTATGACCATCAAAAACCATGTCAGAACAGTGCTAAGCATCATATAAAGTGTTACCGTTTTAACATAATATGCAATTTTCAGTATTATCATTAGTTAGATATAGATCATGAATTGACATTCTGTAATTGTGTGCGTCTCTCCTGAATAATTTCTCTGGTCTGACATCCACAGCAACTTTATGGAGTGGATGAGGTTGTAGACCCAAAAAGGGGACTGAATAATGTAAATTTGATGTCCGCCTGTCGAGAAGGGTTTTACTGGAGGAAGGAGGAGGGAAAGGGTATAGACCCAGATAAATAGGTATATTAGTTATCCAACCTCATATAGTAAACATCTTCAAAACTTCTAACCCAGGTTGCAAGCTCTACAATGACTACCGGTGGGATACCTGCTAAATCTACATATTTTGCCATGAGTCTGGGAGAAAACTAGATTTTTCAAAAATATTGATTTTTTGCACATTTCATCACTGCTACTTCCATGTTTAAGAGCTATTTGAGCAAGGCAGTCTCTAGCCTTTTTATCCTGTAAGTAAATAAGTATGTTTGGTTGGGGGCCATGTGACCTCCATCTGGAAATACAAATAACTGGGTTTGGCCAAAGAGCACCAGAAGAAATTTGCAAAAAATGAATATTTAATTCAGTTTATTACATTTTATAGTTTACATTTTATATAATCCATATTTCAGTCAATTTTCTGTGGACCCCTTGTTGCTCCCCTGTGGACATTCAGGAGTCTGCGAACCGTATTTAGAAAACACTTGGGTTAATAGTTTGAAACATAACATGCTTATTGGTAGGCTACTTGCAAGTTCAACCACTGTCCTCGGCTTACGTTGTCTTTATGACTCAAGCTGGTTTAACAATAAAATATATCTATAAAATACTTTTTTAAACCTAAATCATCTTTTTCATCTAGGTACAGTAGCATTTATCAACAGCATTAGCCACAGTAACAGGTTTGTTTGCAGCCGTGTCAGCTAGATTGTCAGAATACCTTTAGCTAAATATGAAACACACCTCACCCTTTCCTTAGAGACTTATTGGTGGGTTAGATGTTGGCAATTTCTCTAACCAGGCAAAGTCATGTATCAGAATTTCAACAAAAACTGCATGAGAAAAGGTAATTAGATGTCATTAATATCATATCACAGTTAAATGTGAAAGAAAGCTTTCTTTGTTTGCTGTTCTTTGCACAACTCCACATTATATTCTCTGGGGTGGGAAGAAATCCCTCAAGATTATTTGAATTTACTGGGTATATATAGAAATATTTTCAATAAATCGTTCTTTAATTAATCACATCCAACTAACCAAAAGTTTCTCTATAGATTCCTAATGAAACCCTCCCCGCCCCAAACAATTGAACTTGTGTATTCACTCATTCATCTGAGGGCACAAGTCTCTCTTTCATCGGCAAAGTCCCAAAGCTGTGTGAATTATAATCCTTATAGCTAGTTATTGTTCTTCTAGATATTGTTCTAAGTGTATATAAGAAGACCAGTGTTTCCCAACCTTCTTCAGTTTCAACCACCAATTTATTTTATTTGGGCCAGACTGCCACTCAAGCACCCCTTTATATTATTTTACAAGTAAGCCTATGGTCTCAAGTGTCTTCTGTGGATAGACCGTAACCCCAGGGTTCCTAGTACCCCTGGTTGGGAAGCACTGATGTAGACTTAATGAGGCCCTTACAGCCCATTATTGTTTTTGTCTGTCTATGCTTTATGACATCGTCCTGTGTTGCCTGTGCCTCAGTATTCCATTGACCAGGTGTTGTTGGCTCCCAAAATATTATTATTTATTCTTGCCCAGGCATGTTTACTGAACAAAAAAAGTAAATTTATTTGTCGATCTTTAGAGATAAGCTTTGAGATGACTTGTTGATCAGTTACACTGATCAGCCATAACATTATAACCACTGACAGGAGAAGTGAATAACACTGATAATCTCGTTATCATGGCACCTGTCAGTGGGTGGGATATATTAGGCAGCAAGTGAACATTCTGTCCACAAAGTTAATGTGTTAGAAGCAGGAAAAATGGGCAAGCGTAAGGATCTAAGCGACTTTGACAAGGGCCAAATTGTGATGGCTAGACAACTGGTTCAGAGCGGCTCCAAAACTGCAGCCCTTGTCGGGTGTTCCCGGTCTGCAGTGGTCACTACCTATCAAAAGTGGACAAAGGAAGGAAAAGTGGTGAACCAGCGATACGGTCATGGGCAGCCAAGGCTCATTGATACATGTGGTGAGCAAAGGCTGGCCCGTGTGGTCCGATCCAACAGACGAGCTACTGTAGCTCAAATTGCTGAAAAAGTTAATGCTGGTACTGATAGAAAGGTGTCAGAACACACAGTGCATCGCAGTTTTTTATGTATGGGGCTGCGTAGCCGCAGACCAGTCAGGGTGTTCATGCTGACCCCTGTCCACTGCCGAAAACGCCTACAATGGGCACGTGAGCATCAGAACTGGACCACGGAGCAATGGAAGAATGTGGCCTGATCTGATGAATCACGTTTCCTTTTACATCACGTGGATGGCCGGGTGCGTGTGCGTGGCTTACCTGGAGAACACATGGCACAAGGATGCACTATGGGAAAGAGGCAAGCCGGGGGAGGCAGTGTGATGCTTTGGGCAATGTTCTGCTGGGAAACCTTGGGTCCTGTCATTCATGTGGATGTTACTTTGACACATACCACCTACCTAAGCATTGTTGCAGACCATGTGTCCCTTTCATGGCAACCATATTCCTTGATGACATTGGCCTCTTTCAGCAGGATAATGTGCCATGCCACAGAGCAAAGGTGGTTCAGGAATTGTTTGAGGAACACAACAACAAATTCAAGGTGTTGACTTGGCCTGCAAATTTCCCAGATCTCAATCCAATCGGGCATCTGTTGGATGTGCTGGACAAACAGGTCCGATCCATGGAGGCCACACCTCGCAACTTACAGGACTTAAAGGATCTGCTGCTAACATCTTGGTGCCAGATACCACAGCACACCTTCAGAGGTCTAGTGGAGTCCATGCCTCGACGGGTCAGGGCTGTTTTGGTGGCAAAAGGGGGACCTACACAATACTAGGCAGGTGGTCACAGGTGTATTACGCGCTCTCTATGTACTAATAAGTAAATAACAGACATTACAGGTTATTCATGTAACTGCAGTTCTATAAACTAAGTTGTGCATTCAATGGATTGAGTCAAACTAGGGATGTACCATTGACCCGCATATGTGCTGTCACCGGTCTACAGACCTGGGTTTGAGAAATGTTGGATAATACTATGAAACTCTCTCTTTCTGTCTCTTTAGTATTTATGGTGAGTTTTTGTCCATGGAGATGTAGTAATCTGGGGTGTGAGAAAGATAAATAGGATATCATTGCTCTCGATTGCCAGCTCAAGGCACACTGGTGTGTATGCGGGTCTGAGATGTGTGCACACGAGTAAGAATTAAAACCATTGTGATCGAGAAAGAGGGTGTGTAAAGTATTTTTTATCGCTTAACTTAAATTTGCGCTACATCTGTAAGGTCAGAATTGCATAGCGATCCTAAACTAGCAATCATTGAATTCATGACATCAGTGATTCTCTGAATATTTTGGTCTATGAAATTAAATGAGTGATTGTCAAATTATTTGTTGCGAATTCCATTTAGTGATTTTAGAATTTATATCCAGCAATTCTACACGAGAGAACAATTCTAAAATTAAAATTCTAAATGTTAAATTACAGTGAAATAATTTAAGAATTGTTTTTTTTTTGTGGGAGAATACGAGAAGTTATGATTTGAATATTAATTGGTGGGGTAATGTGGAGACCAATATCCCTGTTACCCTGACAATGCCCATGGTACCCAGGGTTAAGAACATAAATAATATTACATTGAATTGTAACACAGCATCTAAAAAGAATCAGGTGTTATTAATAAGTGTTCAAGTTGTTTTTTACAAAAAAATATGAATGTGCTGACCCCCTGGGAGTACCACCGTGAACCCACATTGTAGGTCCGCATACACATGTTTGGGAACCAAGGCATTACATGAGATTGCATTTATGATGATGATGATGTATAAAACATACATAAAAGGATTAAAACTCATAGGCAAGAGATTTAGCAAACATCTAGTTACAGGCAGAGTGTGTTATAACACACAGTCCTAATCATGCTCACACACAGTATAGCCTCTGCCCAGTTTCTCGCTGCAGGCAGATAATCTCCTCAGCAGAAAAAAAGCAGGGAACCTCTTTTGTAATTCAGCATGCGATAACAGATGGAAACACCAGACATGGAGCTATAGCTGTTGCCAACACGCAAATACATGCCCAGGACACACACACAAACACATCAAATGCATGACAGCTCAACAAGGTTTGAAGTGCTGTTTTTTTTGTTTATTATTGCAGGGCGTGCACTCTATGTTGCGTCATTTACTCACACTTGCAAACACACACACACAAACACACACATGCACATACACACACTCCAACATACTCATGCACAGTTTTAAATGTAGGGCAATATCAAAGTCGGCAGAGTGGAGAGATGACAAAGAATAAGGACACATTTTTGGGTTGCATTGACACCTGGTAAAAATAGCAACTTGTAATATTATGCAGGAGTGTCTGGAAATGCTGGCAATGCACAAAAAATGTTAAGGATTCACTCAGGTGTAGGCTTTACAGGAGAAGTGTGTGGGGGTGTGTGTTCGTGTGTGTCTAGCTGTGTCGTAAGGTTAGTCGTGAGGTGAGTCAGCAGCTATGCAATAATCTTCTCACTTCCAAAACCACCCGACCATGATACACATATTTTCCCTCTAGCTGAGAAATCACTACCGATACATTACAGATAAACAGCTTTCTGTCAAAAGCTTTCATTGTTTCTGAAGTTCAGAAATGATTTGTATATCTAGATAAACAAAATGTACATATCAACAATCTCTAACATGCAAAATGCACTATTCAAGGGGCCGCCCTCATGTGGGCAATTAAGTTAGCAAACAGGATAGGTTGTGATAGCTATGAACAGCCATTGTCTGCCAACGGAAGCTAAGATGAGCTTTTGTTGGTTACTCAAACCAATAAAAGCCCTCTCGTGAAACAGCACCCTCTCACTGTTTCACCACACTGTGCCACTGTATATAGTATTGTGGGAGTAGCAATTTCAATTCCAGCAAACTGATTCCAAATGAAAACACAAAAGAGAAGTGACACAAAGATAGAACTTGTGAAAGTGAAAACAGCCTTGATAAGCAGAATTATAGCCAGAATGTATCACAATACACTTTAGAAAAGTACCTTTCCCTCTCAGGAAACATTGACAGCCTCTCCCTGTATATATACCACCTGTTTTACTGCATTTCCCAGAAGCCAAAACAGCTCTTTGTGTGAGTATGTGTTTGTGAGTTATTACGTGCATGTGACGTGCATGCATACACTTGTGTTTACATAAGTCTGAAAAACATCCTGTCACTATTTCACTATGTACCTGTTTGTGACCACAGAATGTTTCTTCTGGTCTGTAGAGCTCAGCCTTGATTTGCTTTGGGTTTCATAAAACATGGTGGGGAGATGACAGTTACACAGGTTAGAGTTTTGTTTGTTACCTTTTCTATTATTCATTCTCACTTCTGCTCTGTGAAAAATGTGTAGGCCTCAAAAACACAGCACAGGGGCTTTGTGTGTGTATATGTGTGCCAGGTTTTTCAATATACATGTCCCAAACTCTGGTTAAACCATGAAAATATGGTTTATATGAAGATATTCCTGTCACATTTTGATAAAGTACATTTTGGGGCTTTGGTGTTTGTGTTGTGTGCTTTAGGGTAAAAGTTACAATTGGGAAAGGGCTAGGAGTTAACATTAGGTTGTTAACTCCTAGCCCTTTCCCAAAGTGTGTCAAATGTGTTAAAATTTTACAGTTTCAAAAAAATATTGTTAAAAACAAACTTTTCAGCTACCTACGATTCCATCTCATAGAAGCTCTGGGCACTGGGGCAGAATGCCCAGCACTTGCATTGCATATCAATTGCTTGCCAATGGGAGAGGGCTGCACCATTTAGATATTAGGGATTTCATCACATTACTTTTACAGCACGGTGTTAATGGACCACTTTGCGGTGTTTAAATGAACAGCCTGGTCTCTATATCCTTCCTCTATATCAGGTATAGCCGAGATGGTGCTAAAGAGCAAACAATATAGTCGCTCAGTCACTCTCATCATGCTGATACCACAGGGACAGAAAAAGTGAGACTGGACAAGATAAACAGTACATCTGCATCAAATAAGCTACAGCAATAAATTACAGAAGACAGGAAAGAAAGGAAAGCAATATGCTCAAAACACTGAAAAAAACAAATAGTACTAGAATAGGAGAAAGCATGGCCATTTGGCTTCGTACTTTGCAAGACTTTTCAAAGCTAAACTAACTCTGACCAATGCGGTTAGCCAAAGTTGACCTAGAATAGGTTACAGCTAGACTGACCTGTAAGATTGTTGAAACAAATTGACTATCAAATTCAACTTTTGAGCCGGCAGTAAAGGGAAAAGAAACCAAAGAATAAGAGAAACAGGAATGTTTTTGGGGATTTTGGACTTTTTAAGTTGTGCAGTACAATCAATGAAAGACCACTTAATGTAATCTGGAGTTACTTCCAATTTTAGACCACTTAAAGTGGGTGGTGTGACTTCCTGGCCCTGTCCAGGGTTACCCTCGGATTGGGCCACAGTGTCACTGGAATCCTCTGTCTCAGCCTAGAGGTTTTACGTTGCTATGTATATAGTTGTGCCGGGGGAGTAAGGGAGTTGAGTATCTAACTTTCTTTGTGTCCTGTTCTGTTTAAACTTAGGAGGATATGAGCCCTTGGACCACACCTCGGTACAACCAGACCTGAAGGCTCGTAGCTGTCCTTGTCTGAAGTCCTCCTGGTTGTGTTGCAGATCAAGTGGCTGACGATACCTGACGATTGCGGCTTCCACTCCGCTCACCCCACCTGATTGTCCCAGTCCTTGTCCATCTAGTCTTGCAGCTGACTTGGATTATACTTTATAGACTCTGGACACAGCCCGCATGCATTTATTAATTATTACAATTTGTACTCTTACAATGTTCACCCGGCACAGCCAGAAGAGGACTGGCCACCCCTTAGAGTCTGGTTCCTCTTAAGTTTTCCAGTTTCAACCCTATTAGAGTTTTTCCGAGCCACTGTGCATCAACCCTGTTGTTGCTGGGGGTTTCAGGCTGGGGGGTTTCAGCTCTTTGGGGTTTCAGGCTGGATGTTTGTAAAAGCACTTTGTGCTGATGTAAAAAGGGCTTTATATAATACATTTCATTGATTGAATCTCGACTGTCTTCTGGCAATAATTCAAGGTATTGGCTAATAAAAATGACAATTTACTGAGTTTTGAAAATACAGACGTGAAAAAGTAAGTATACCACCTGGAAAGCCATCGTATTTGGACACGAGGCCTTTTCACACTGCATTGTTCTTAGCCCATGGCTATCTTAGCCCCAGGCGAAGACTGGCCCTGTGTTAGTTTTGCCTGTGTTCACACAAGAGTTTGTTTACCCTGGGCTAAGGTTTCACACTAGGTTAAGGATTCACACTTGTATTACTATGCACTGGGCTAACAGACAAATACGACACAAGGCTATATGACATTCAATCTATGACAAGCTACACATGTTACACTCCCTCTAGCATGTGAGTAATGTTACAGGTGCGTCACTTACATGCAATAAATGTTGATTCAGTTAATAACTTTTTGACATCAAGACGTCCATTTTGTCGGCATTTGCATTTGACAACTGGAACATGTTGTATGAGGGATTGTTAGATTAGTTTTTTAATAAACTTCAAATGCTTATTGTTAATTCTGGGTAAGCAAGAGAGCTCTCTCTTTTTCCTCCAACTAAGTTGTGTGAATCAGAATCTCAAATTGGCTATTGTTCTAGCTATTTACCTAGTAATATTTTTTGTTGACCATCCATAACATGTTGTTTTCTGTACAGTATAGTGTAGTGTTAATTGTGATCCATAGTACATTGTTGACATCTATGTCATCATGTCTTGAGCCAAATTCACTGCCAGGTTTAACGCTATGTTTTAAGGTTACGTTTTAGGGGTTAGGTTAGGGTGAGGATTAAGGTTAGTAAAAACTGGATTACATTTTGATGTCCCCATTTTTATAGGCTGAGATGAGTTTGTATGTGTATACTTCAAGTGCTAAACATGTGAGTACCAAACATGTTCTAGACCAATATCGTAGACCAAGGAAAATATTTGGCCAACAACCACAATTGTGCTACGAGTCAAGGCAATCTTTCTTGTGTACAGGCCAGGCTTCAAACTTTTGCAATGATGTAGCTGTACTGCGAAGCAATATCACTGCACCAGTTGTGATATACACCGATCAGCCATACTGTAACATTATGACCACTTGTCTAATATTGTGTAGGTCCCCCTTTTGCCGCCAAAACAGCCCTGACCTGTCGAGGCATGGACTCCACTAGACCTCTGAAGGTGTGCTGTGGTATCTAGCAACAAGATGGTAGCAGCAGGTCCTTTAAGTCCTGTAAGTTGTGAGGTGGGGCCTCCATGGATCGGACCTGTTTGTCCAGCACATCCCACTGGATTGGATTGAGATCTCTGGAATTTGGAGGCCAAGTCAAAACCTTGAACTCGTTGTTGTGTTCCTCAAACCATTCCTGAACCATTTTTGCTTTGTGGCATGGCACATTATCCTGCTGAAAGAGGCCAATGCCATCAAGGAATACCATTGCCATGAAAGGGTTCACATGGTCTGCAACAATGCTTAGGTAGGTGGTACGTGTCAAAGTAACATCCCCATGAATGGCAGGAACCAAGGTTTCCCACGGAACATTGCCCAAAGCATCACACTGCCTCTGCCGGCTTGCCTCCTTCCCATAGTGCATCCTGGTGCCATGTATTCTCCAGGTACAGTAAGCAACCCACACGCACCCGGCCATCCACGTGATGTAAAAGGAAACGTGATTCATGAGACCAGGCCACCTTCTTCCATTGCTCCGTGGTCCAGTTCTGATGCTTTGTAGGCACTTTCGGCAGTGGACAGGGGTCAGCGTGGGCACCCTGACTTGTCTGCAGCTACGCAGCCCCATATGCAACAAACTGCGATGCACTGTGTGTTCTGACACCTTTCTATCAGTATTAGCATTCACTTTTTCAGCAATTTGAGCTACAGTAGCTTGTCTGTTGGATCGGACCACACGGGCCAACCTTCGCTCCTCACGTGCATCAATGAGCCTTGGCTGTCCATGACCCTGTCGCCGGTTCACTGCTTTTCCTTCCTTGGACCACTTTTGATAGGTACTGACCACTGCAGACCAGGAACTCCCCACAAGGGCAGCAGTTTTGGAGATGCTCTGACCCAGTTGTCTAGCCATCACAATTTGGCCCTTGTCAAGTCACTCAGATCCTTACGCTTGCCCATTTTTCCTGCTTCTAACACATCAACTTTGAGGACAGAATGTTCACTTGCTGCCTAATATATCCCACCCACTGACAGGTGCCATGATAATGAGATTATCAATGTTATTCACTTCACCTGTCAGTGGTCATAATGTTATGGCTGATCGGTGTACCTTGAATGAACAATTGTCATAACAGTTGAGGTTCCATGCCTGTTATATTCTATAGATTTCTATGTGTGCATGCATTATCTTCTCCACCCCAACTTACCTTTAATGTAATTCCTTAATAGCCATAGCAATTGGCACAGTCATTATGCAAATTATGTTTAGCTTAAAACCTCTGACAACAGAGTATAAGAACACAAATTGATGTTTGACCTTTCTTCGCAACTCACGTTGACTGTTTTTACATCATGATAGTCTAATCTAGATAAACTTGACTTGTTACAAGATTGCATCAGATATATAAAAACGTGTAAACAGGTGAACACGTACATTGTTGCCCAGCACCTTTCAGGGTAGCATAGGACACTTTCCCGACAGATACTCCCTGCGCTTACTGTAGTCTAAACACAAACAAGTCATTCATGTGAATATTAGACAGGAGTGGTGACATTTCAGGTCAAAGGACATGTCCTGTTGATTTCAATTAGCAAAGATATTTAGAAGGAAGCTGCTAATTCTTGATGACACAAACGGATTGCCACATTGCTACAAGTTGTAGTCATGCTCCCTCCAAAATCATCAGTCTGTCAGCCGGTCAGCACATTTTCTAAATAATAGCTCCTTTTGATCAGATGCGCACATTGCAGCAGCTGGTCGGGGAAGGATTTATGAAAACTTATGTTGGTTAACTCAGCAACAGCAAGTTAGCTAGCTAGCATTTGTTATAATATATTCACCATCATGTGCTGCAATGGAACAGATTCAATGTTATGTGTGCTACACTGATTATCCCAAAACCTATTTCCTTTAGTTTAATATTATGTTGGACTCACTGACTTAGCTACACTGTTAGCATGCTACTGTCCCTGGATTTCATATCTAAGAAATTCAGCCCATTGGTCCACAAATCATCGTTGAGATTTGCATATTTAGACCTTGATTGGAGTCCACTTGTGACAAATTAAAATGATTGGACATGATTTACAAAGCATTCACAAGCCTGTATACTTGGTCCCACATTTCACAGTGCATTTCAAAGCAGAAACCTAGCCATGATGTCCTAGGAACTCTCCGCAGACCACCAAGACATTATAGTATTGAGGCATAGAGCAGGGGAAGGTTATCAAAAAATGCATTGAAAGTTCACAGGCACCAAATGGGCTCCTGTGAACTCCTGTGAAATGGAGATAGGTTGGAACCTCTAAGACGCTTCCTAGAGCTGACCATTTGACCAAACTAAGTAAAAGGGCAGAAATGGCCTTAGTCATGGAAGTGAGCAAGGAACCATTGGCCACTCTAAGAGAAGTTCCGAATTTTTCTGCAGAGGTAGGAAAAGCTGGTAGGAGGGCGTGTCTGCAGCACTTCATCAAACAGGCCTTTTACAGTAGAGTGACTAGTAGTGATGGGCTGTTTAGTACTCACGCTCGATACTGTTCCGATCTGTTTCACACTCACTGCATCGGAACATGGTCAGAGACGTGTTCCAAAACACTTCTGGTCATGTGACACCAGGTATTGAAACACCTGTGCTGGTTTTTCGCCAAACACGTGACTGTCTCAGGTTTTAAAATCGAGGTGGCAAAACTTTGAATTAATGGTGTCACTTTGTTGCAAGTTAGCCTAGTTGGTATTAGCTCAATCAGGGTGCAAGTAGCAAAATGTAGGCTTTAACAGTTCTCTGATGCCTGAGAGTACGCGTCACAACCTCTACTGGGCACATTATTAGCATCGGAACATGGTGAGAGATGTTCCAAAACACTTCTGGTCATGTGACGCCAGGGTTTTGAAACACCTGTGCTGGTTATTCGCCAAACGTGTGACTGTTTTAGGTTTTAAAATCTACACGTTATTACCAATTTCAGTATAGACATTGTCAAGTATTTCTTGGCACTGGCTCTGTGGGTAGTGTGCAGACACCTCTGCACTACACAAGATCAAGTTATGATTCACTTTCTGAAACTTTTTCAATTGAAACCCCTCTATGTATTGTTTTTAAATAATTATTTTCATTTAGTGCATTCTTTGACTCTGCATTTATCACCCAAAACATAATGGATGCATTGTTCTGATCTTTTCAACACTCACTGATCCGAACAATGTTCCAAAACACTTATGGTAACTTGACACCAGGTGTCGGAATGTTTTATCACGTGATATTGAACTAAACCTGTGTTGGTTAAGTGTCAGACACCTGACTGTCTCTGGGTTTTGAAAACGAGGTTCAAATAAAAACATCTTAGACTGTATGGAGAGAACCACACAGAGAGACATTTGATTACTGAGAGATCATGAGTTAGCTGTGTGACAATTGTTTATAGTTAGCGTAGTTAACTGTAACTTGTTTCAAAGTGCTTGTGGGAAAATGCAAGTTTCCACAGTTTTCCGATGCCTAAGCGCCGGTGTCATTTTCAAATCCTTCAAACATCAACCTCTACAAGACACCTTATTTAGCAACTGAACTACAAATGTGTTTAACAATCCTAACTTCCAAGCAACACAACACAAGACCGAATCCTGATAAATTTTTCCTGATAAAAAACAATGTTTGTTGTTGTCATTGAGTGCATCCTGAGACACACTTTTCATGCACACACCTTTAACATATAAAATATTTTAATGGATGAATGGTTTAACAAAAAGCAAACTGGAAAGGCAAAAGAAATGTGTGATATGAACCCCACATTCTAAATCCTCTTATCAATGCGCGCACACACACACACACACACACACACACACACACACACACACACACACACACACACACACTAAATCATTGCGCCACAAATCTTAACCAACAGTATGTGAAAATACATCTGTATGAACATTAAACATCTGATTTTTATTTCTAACCAGAAGATGTCACTATCGAGAAAATGTTTCGAACGTTTTATAAAGCCTCGACACAAATGTTTCGATTGTCTGTGTGTTTCAGGATGCCTTGTTCTGCCCATCACTAGTGTCTGGACGGGAGCCACTCCTGAATAAAAGGCATTTGACATGCTGCCTGAAGGACTCTGAGAACATGAGGATAAAGATTATCTGGTCTGATGACATTAAAATCAAACTATTAGGCCTGAATGCCAACAGAGCATAATACAAGGAGGTCCTTGAAGAACACCTGATCCAGAGCACACAGGACCTCAGACTGGGGCAAAGATTAATCTTTTGCACTACAGACACCCGAAGCACCGAGCCAAGACAGCGCTGGAGTGGTTTCGGGACAAGTCTGTGAATGTCCTTGAGAAACCCAGCCAAAGCCGGGACTCGAACCACATTGAACATCTTTCGGGAGACCTGAAGATTTCAGTTCACCCACGCTCCCCATCCAGTCTGACAGAGCTTGAGAGGATCTACAACAATGAATGGGAAAAACTACCCAAAGCTAGAAACTGTAAAGCTGGTAGAGGCAAACCCAAGAATACTCAATACTTACATAATACTTACACTACCGTATACAAGTTTTGGGTCACTTAGAAATGTCCATGTTTTCAAAAGAAAATAACATTTTCTGTCCATTAAAATAACATCAAATTGATCAGAAATACAGTGTAGACAATGTTAATGTTGTAAATGACTATTGTACCTGGAAACGTTTGATTTTTTATGAAATATCTACATAGGTGTACAGAGGCCAATTATCACTCCTGTATTCCAATGGAACATTGTGTTTGCTAATCCAAGTTTATCATTTTTAAAGGCTATGTGGTCATTAGAAAACCCTTTTCCAATTATGTTAGCACAGCTGAAAACTGTTGCGCTGATTAAAGAAGCAATAAAACTGTCCTTCTTTAGACTAGTTGAGTACCCGAAGCATCAGCAATTGTGGGTTCGATTAGAGGATCAAAATGGCCAGAAACAAAGAACTGTCTTTGGAAAATCGTGTGTAACCGTGAGTGAGAGTTTCATTCCAGTTTGTCTTAATATGTAGTGATGACTAGTTTGAATCTATTTAACTGACTCTAATCCTTTTGAGGAGATCAGTAAGGAGAACAAATCATTTGACTCTTTTTGTTTGTTTGTGGCACTAATGCGCAGAACATGCCGGACCCCTTTTTGGTGAATGATAAACAAAATGTATTCTCATTGCTGATCGTTCAAATTAATGTTCAATTGAACAAGTAACTAAATGAATCATTAAAGGTTTTTAAGTTAAGCAGAGGCTGTAGCTTCGCTATAGCTGTGTCTGTCATTCTATAATCATTACATGGGATTAATTTCATCCTGAGTCCAGTTTCCATTACTAAACTTTTATTTTCATTCTGGTTTGTTGCCTGCATTACCTGCGCATATGAGACTTGTTGTTGTTTGATATATTGTGTATGAATCCTGCCAATGATGTAATAGAACTCTTCTCCCAGCAGTTCAAATAAATGAAACAGTCATTCAAACAATTAAATTGAAAGAATTAACCATTATTGCCCAATGTTTTTTTTTTTGTTGTTGAAGTAAAACCTGTGTATGTTTTGATTATATAAATCCGTATCCATCATGACAATCAATAATAATGAACAAACTATATTTATAATTCTACCCTGCGTTCAATAATCAGTTGTAAACATATGGATATAATGCTGCCTGCGGCTTGATCTTTTTCATCTGCGAACTTAAAACAAACAGCTGTTAGTGGGACCACTGAGCTGGAGGACTACGTATGGTTCCTGACAGTGATGTTGTAGAACTCCATTGCCTGCTGATTACACGAACAACTGAAGTGAGCGAATCACTTAAGAAAGGAGTTGACCAAATATGACTCTTAAATCAGCAAAAAGAGTTCAATTATTCAAATTCAAGTAATCATCCACAAACTGTACACACTATAAACATGATGTGGTGCAATGTGATTTAATTGACCATGACTGGTGATGGTGTCTTGTGAAAGTTGTATGGATGTCCTAGAGTTGAGAGCTAAATAAAAAACTGGTTCTCTTCTCAGGGACCCCACAGCTGTTCCAGAGTTAGTTCACTTGGTGAAACTCCTCAATTAACACAATAATAACACCTGTGGAATTTGAACAATATGAACGACAAATAATAAAAAAAAAGATTTGTTGCTGCTCCCCTCTCCACAGTTATCTTTCAGGGTCCCTTGTTCATATCTCTCTCCACCTCAAGTTACCTCCGCCTCCCAGTCTCCCTCTGTGTCAGGGAAATGTTCTCTGAGCTGAGGCATGGTAAGCTGATGACTGTGTTAACAATTACGCTTACATCGCTAAATTTCAGACCATTAGTTTCTCCCTCTATGTGCAACCCCCCATTCTCCACTGGGATAGTGGTTTGCGTGTGTGGGAGAATTAGGTCTTTGTAAATGAGCTGAGATTTTTCACGCAGACAGTTTTGGGCTAGAGTGGGTATATGCAGAGAGCATTGTGGGATGTGCTGTGAGGTCTTTGTCTTCGGCACCTCATGAGGCTTTGGAAAGGACACCATCTGGCCACAAGCTCACTCAGTCTGCGTGACTGTTAAGAGTTCAACACACGCAACACACTTAAACAAACACACATCTACACACACACAAATTCATGAACAAGCATGAATACCCTCTCTCTCTCACACACATACTTATAAACAGACTCACATAGAGCAATTATTTAATGACCTTGATATAAATGGGCTAAGTAATCTATGAGGTGCTGAACTTGTTAGTGCAGCAAACCCACCTGTGAGGTAAATGCTCACTCATGCAGACACTAATCTGTTTTTTGTTTTGTCTCCAGAACTGCTGTTTGCACTGATCTGTCTGATCACTCAAAAACACTCTTGGGAAAGCTCAAAAAGAAGTTAACCTGTAATATGCTGAATGATGTCATAGCATTCCAAAATAAGTGACATCACCTAATAAAAATCACTTAATTGTAAACGGACGCTGACAATCTGAACAAAAACAATGAGAGCTATATATTCTGACATTGTTTTGCAGAGCAAGTCCAAACAGGCTCTCTGCAACTTTATCTAATTCTACATAGAGTAGGTTTACAGGACAAAATATATTAAATCATTTTATAAGTCCTTTCTTTTTAGATAGTCAGTCTATTATCCAAAGTGATGTTAATGTGCCTGTTCACAAAGTCATTGCTGACTAAATACTTCATGCCAGCTAGCTAATGTGTAGCTAACACCACAATTCATTTTCAAGACAAGCCAATTGCTGTTTTGCCATGATTTGTAGGTGTTCGCAAAATGGCAAAATCTCATAAAGTAACTTACCACACCACTGGAAGCTGTCAAGTGAGAAGAGTTACATTTGCGGCAGTGCAACTTTATCCACAAGCTGGCAAGCTAGCTTTTTTTCTATGGCTACTCAAACATGTTAGCTGAAAGCTGCTGCTAACTGGGACAGGTTTGCCCTAGCAGCCAGCCATTGTTTACCAGTGGTGTTTCCTTCTATAACTACAATAGCAATGGGAGTTTTTTTTGAACTTTTTGAATTTAGAGATTAGTGTTAGGCAGATTAACAATGTTATTTTTGATTTCTACTATCGTGTAGACAGAAACTTCCATATACGTAATGAAGCCAACTATCATGAGACAATGGCCCCACCATATCTACTGAATATTCAATCAGATCGCTTTACTATTCATTACAAAAGTGTGTATTTGGTAGTGGATTGTATACATATCAACATGGGCCTTTATTTTTATTGTGTAGCACTAGTATACTAGGTAGCATGTCAATCTTGTTATGGGCAGGGGTTTTCAAACAGGGTTCTGCAGTGTTGATAGATGTCAGAGTGTAAAATATAGACTTAGTAGGAATAAAATTCTGTGCCTACAATTCTACATACCCTGCCTGGGTATATTCTAACTCCCTGCACAATTATCCTCAATAAATGAATGTTGTGCCTAAAATTACCATAACCCAAACATCTAAGCCTAAACCTAACCCATAATGCCTAAACCTAACTCATAATGCCTAAACCTAAATTAACCCCAATTCTCACACTAACCCCAATTGTAGGTTATACCTTAAACCCCTAACAATATAAAAAATGCTTTTTTCCTAGGGCTGACCAACTAAAAGTCCTTGTGGGTACCAATTTCTCAGATTTTACTATATTTTTGGGGACCTCTGGTCCTCACAGGTATTGTTAGAGCTGGAACAGAAACACAGACCAACTTAAACAGCCATACATGATTATATGAGAAACTGATCTTAAAACTGAGGCAAACTACATTAAGTTAATTGACAGCATTGTAAGTGACGTACCATTTTCATGTCTGGGAGAAGTTTTTAAGATATTCATAGGGATTTGAGAACTGAGAAGGGGAGATATATATAAAAGCATTCATTCGGCATGAGGTCCTGATTGTGTAGTCATAAAGACTAACACAGCATCCACCTCCTCAATGTGGGGGAGAAGTATCTGACCTGTAAATATGGGAGGAAAGATTTCTGAATTCTTAATTAGAGATGCCCTGGCTGAGATCATAAAGTCACTCATACTGGTTGGTTGAGTGTGACTGTGAGTAGTTACACTCATGCTGATGTCATCACAATGTCATCATCATGTTTTTTTAAATAAATATCTGTGTTGATGGCAGAGTAGCTTTGAAAACTATCACATTCACAAAAGTGTTTCCGAAACACCAACCATGAACAAATGAGTCATGAACAAACGAGTTACATACTTGGAAAGAATTGTTTCCGCTTGGGGCCATCTAAAATACAAAACATAGGGCATCAAATTGGCACAGTGGTCTAACTTACAGGGCTCGGCAGATGGACTATGCCTGGGGAATCCACAGAGAGCAGTACAAAAGGGTGAACAGGTGGATGTTGGAATGATGCTGCCTTGTCCGGCTGCGTGACTTCTTGTGGTAGGTCGGGTGCCTGTGAGCTCAGTCATGGTTGTTCGCTGTGAAATGTGTTCACCTCCAGCAGTGGAAAAAACGTAGTTGAGTGAGCAGTGTGATAAGAACCTGAATGACTTGGAAAGATGAATTTAAGAGGAAACGTTGTAATCTTTGACTGTCCTGTACCTACTGTGGAGTTATAGCAGCAAGGCCATACCATATTCATGAACTGGACATCACAAACGTGGGGAACAATGGTTTAGATGAACATTTGTAAACACAGCTTTCGAAAGTACAATTGTTACAAAATACAATGGACAGAAATAAACTCAAATGTAGTGCTGTGCAAAAGTGTAAGGCCATCTGAGAAGTGTTTATTTGTTGTATACAAATAAAACAATACTATACACATTGAAGTAAATACAAAGAAACATTGATAAAAAATGTAAAGTGAAAAAAAAAAGATTGAGGTTTTAAAACAATTCACTTTGGTAGATCATTGTTTAGTTGTCCGGTGGAAAATTCTTCCAAGTTTCCACAGTTTGTCATAGCTGTTCTTTTGACTAGATACTTTCTTATGTTCTTTTCTCAAATTATTAGATTAGATTCAACCTTACTGTCATTGAACAAGTACAAGTACAAGGAAATGAGGTTTGCATCTAAGTAGGATGTATAGATGTGCAATTAATGCAACTGCATTTATGGCAATTCTAAATGTGCAATGGAAGCAAATATAGGAGGACAGAAAATTGGGATAAATTGGGATAAAGTGGGATAAATAGTTGAGCGGGTACAAGTGGCAATTCTCAATGGTATTCTGAATTTGCTATTGAGGCAAATTGAAGGAGTCAGGTAGCATGTGCAACTGAAATTCAGGGATAGCAGCAACGAGGTTCCTGAGGTAGACATGTGTATGCATCAATTGAAAATGCAAGTACAGTGGCAGTTCTAAATGTGCAATGAAGGCAATTTTAAGGTGCAAGTCAGCATGTGCAAATGAAATAGAGGAATAGCAGCAATGACACATACCGGTAGACTGAAAATGTCCTTATCAGTCTTTGTATGGCAGTGATAGAGTGCAGTAGTACAAAGGGTGGGTATGGTTAGTGATGGGTCACAGAGTTCAGCAGGGTTACAGTAGATGGAAAGAAAGTATTCCTAAGCCTGCTGGTGCAAAAACAAAGAGACATTTACCGCCTGCCTGATGGGAGGAGGGATTGTGGTGGCATGAAGGGTCCCTGGTGATGCCGCGCGGCCTGTGCAGACACCACTTGCGCTGGAGGTCTATGATGGCTGGGAGCGGGGTACCGTTGATGTGCTGGGCGATTTTCACCACCCGCTTCAGGGTCTTCCAGTTGGCTATGGAGCAACCACCAAACCAAACTGTGGTGCAGTTAGTTAGGATGCTCTTGATTGTACAGCTGTAAAAGTTCACAAGGATCTTGGTGGACAGGCGGGCCTTCTTCAGCCTCCTCAAGAAGTACAGGCGCTGCCACACCTTTTTGACCAGGGCTGAGATGTTGAGGGACCAGGAGAGGTCCTCGGAGATGTGGACACCCAGGAATTTGAAACTGGACACACGCTCCACCTCAGTACCATCAATGAGAACTGGGGCATGACTGCAGCTTTTAGACTTCCTGTAATCCACAATGAACTCCTTGGTTTTCTTTGCATTGAGGGCCAGGTTGTTGTCAGTGCACCATGCCGCCAGGCACTTGACCTCCTCCCTGTAGGTTGACTCTGATAAGAGTTACCACCGTGGTGTCATCTGTGAACTTGACGATGGTGTTGGAACTGTGTACAGGAACGCAGTTGTGGGTGAAAAGGGAGTACAGGAGGGGGCTCAGCACACAGCCTTGTGGAACACCAGTGTTCAGGATCAGGGTGGAGGAGGTGAAGTTGTCTAACTTGGCAGACTGGGGTCTGTTGGTTAGGAAGTCCAAAGTCCAGTTACAGAGAGAAGGGCTGATCCCTAGGTCATGGAGTTTGTTGACCAGCCTAGAGGGGATGACCGTGTTGAATGCTGAGATAAAGTCTATGAACAGCATTCTTACATAGGTGGTGGATTTGTGCAGGTGGATCAGGGTAGAGTGTAAAGCTGTGGAGATGGCGTCCTCCGTAGACCTGTTCGACCGGTATGCAAACTGGTAGGGATCCAGGGTTGGGTGGAGGCAGGACTTGAGGTGGGCCAGAACTAGTCTTTCAAAGCACTTCATGATCGTGAGTGTGAGTACGGCAGGTCGAAAGTCATTCAGGCTAGATGCAGACGACAGCTTCGGCACTGGCACAATGGTTGCGGTCTTGAAGCATGTGGGGACAACTGCCTGGGCTAGTGACAGGTTGAAAATGTCAGTAAATACCTCGGCCAGCTGCCCAGCACATGCTCTGAGCACACGCCCGGGGACGCCATCAGGACCAGCAGCCTTGCGTGCATTCACCCTGCTCAGTGCAGACAACACATCTGCGGTGGAAAGTCTAAGTGGGGGGTCGTCTGGAGGGAGTTCAGCTTTAATGGCTGGCTCTTTATTATCCCTGTCCCCGTGTCACTTCCTTCACAGAGAGAAAAAAGTCAAGTGAAGTGCTTTCTCAACATCTGAGTCACCATGCTTCAAACATGACAAGGGTCAAGGAAGGTGGCATGGAGACGGTCTAGCACTCCCTCGAACAACCGTCCAAGTCAGGCTACACTTGTTATAAAGATGGAAATAGGAAGGAACCATAGTACTCTAAGAGTACAAAACATTAGATTTTCAAGTTTGAGAAACAGACACCTCATAAGTCCTCAACTGGCCGCTTCATTAAATAATACCCACAAAACGCCAGTCTCAACGTCGACAGTGAAAAGGTGAATCCGGGATGCTGGACTTCCAAGCTGAGTTCTTCCTCTTTCCAGTGTCTGTGTTCTTTTGCTATCTTAATCTTTGTTTTTTATTGGCCAGTCTGAGATACGTCTTTTTCTTCGCAACTGTACCTAGAATTCTGTTTAAATATCTGTTTGTTTTAAATATGTGAGAACATTTTATTCATTTTGAGAATTCTCAGCAATCTACTGCAGCACTCTAAAATTATATTGGGTTAAACAATTTCTATTCGATTGGGTTAAGCAATTTTCTCTGGTATCTTAAGACATTAGCTAAGTACATATTTTTTAATTCAGGTCATTTTGGCCATCCCGGGCTACTTTCTGAGATCAGGTCTAAATCTTTACATGAGCTACGACGGGGACATCAGCAATTTCATAGTGTATGCAGGTCAAAGAAGCACTCCATGATTTTTGGCCACTGGTAGTAAAAGTGACACTGTCAACCCAAAAAGGTCCCCAAAAATTTGCACTATGACATACACATGCTGATTCAAGCACCATGTCCTAAAAATCACAAGCTTTTAATTGTGGAATTCCATGGCTAATTGAGGTATGACAGTGATTCTACTCATAGATTATGCCCATATAAACATATTACACATCCAGCCCAAAATTGAGGGGTTTAAAACATTTTGTTAATGGCATAAGTCCCAGACTGCATGTTTAATTGTTATTTGTTCTTCCGTTGACCTGTTCAAAATCTGTTGTGACAAACAACAAGTGAGAAAATGTAGGTCAGAGTCAGTTTGTGATCAGCTCAGCAATAATTTAGTAATTTCAGCACCAAATTACTTAGGTGGACGTAATGACAGTTTATGACAAGGGAATGAGTAAATCTCAACATGTGTAAGTTCTAAAGATATAGTCGCATACCGTATGCCCACTATTATTGAAATACAGTCCATCTCTGATTCAGAAAAACAAATGTATTGATCCTACTCTCTAATAAAGAACATATAAAGAACAGAGGATTGGAAACCACATTAAAAGCTTTTCTCACTTCTAACCTTCACAGCACACACTGCTGTGCTGGTTCTGCAATCCCAGAATACAAGGCACCCCACCGTGGGCAGCGCTGACTCATCACAGGATGTCGGAGCTCTCAGCCAATTGCACAGTAGAACGCTGACCCCAGCCCACTCTGGACCTGTCCTTCACTGCGCCCACAGCCAATGAGAACATCCCCTCAGGCGTGCTCATGACTCCCACTGACTCCTGGGTGATGCCTGGAGCCATAGGAAGTTCCTGCTGTTTGCTGCCAAATCCTCCCTCTGTCTCTCCCGACGTGTCTAAACTCTACTCTCTGACTACATCTACAAACTAGTCCAAACCCACCAAACTACTGCGAGTTGGATCAATCCACTTACTCATCCACTTTCATTTCAGAGTTCACTTCTAAAGGTTTTGAAATGGTCAAATAAATACATTAGCCGATTAATTACTAATATTGCAAGGGTTTTGTATCTACATTATTTAGATCTTTGTTATGAGACTTTCAATTACAGGGAGAGTAAAAAAAGTGAGCGAAAAAGAAAAATGAGACTTTATTGATTCTTATTTTTGTTTTGTTTTTTTGCAGAGTAGGACAAGCCCACTCACATGTCTTCAAGCTCTGATTAAGCTGAGATTTCCTTCTCTTGCCTCTGGGATGCCACGGTTATGAGGGGATCTCCCACACTCTGAACATGTGGACATGTGCGCACACACACCAAGGCACACACAATCCCAATGCTTGGCAGGGCTTTACTGAGCTCTGCTTTCCAGTGCTGGTCACTGTCTTTTTTTTCTTTTAAGGCTTTTCTGAACCTTAAATGGATAGTTTTGGGATATCAGCCATCTAGCCCCTTATCTACATCCCCATGTCAAAAGAATCTGTCTGTATTCATCTATGGTTATCTCTATATTTCTTTTCACTATGAAGGAAGTTTGAGGTAGAGAAAATATTACAGTCAACTCAAGATGAATTGGCTCCCTTCATGAAATTGAAATGAAAAAAAGTGAATCCAGAAAATGAACCACGTAAACAATTAATCATATTTAAGGATCAAATGTAAGGAGGAGTCGTATACTTTCATTTCACTTTCAACACAATTTCTCAAACACAAAACATCTGAAAACGTTTCAGAAGTCTGGAACAGTAGAGGACACGACAAGAAAAAGACGTGCATATTTTCCCCACGCATAGTGATGAGAGAGACAAAGAACAATCCAAGGATCACAGTCTCTGCACAGTCTAATGCATGGTTTTCCACTGTAAGGAGCACCTCCCAAGGGTAATAAAAAAAATTGGAAAGCCATTATTATGTTTAATAATGATGAATACATATCATATCAATGGTTGATAAAGGTTATACTGTACACATGTATTTCCCGTGTTGACACAGCCAGCAAATGGAACGTTGACTTTGCAACTGGCTCGTAACGTTACTTTACAGTTGTTGGCTGCTAGATGACGCGGGGCTGTCTAGATTTCTTATTAGCAGGACTGGTGATCAAAAAATGTAAATATAGCCTAGCATGTTATTATGTAAAGCTTCAATATAGGACCGTAGCAGTCATATGGGCAAAGATTGATCAGGAGGCAGGCAGGTATGGGCAAATGGTTGATTTATTCACACAGCTGGTGATGATTGTTGTAAATGCAGCCTAAAAAACTTAAGTACTGTATTTACAAAGTTATTGTAAATGTTTCCACTCTGTATATTAAAAATTTGCTTTAAACATTTTCAAAATTTGATATGTCCTGCAATAGAGAAATGCTGGAGAATTATACTGAAGAAAAAAAACATACATTTGTACAAATTGGAGTGCATATTACTGGAGAGAATCATGGCTAGACCCTCTTTGCCACAAGCCAAAGAGGGACTAACGACAAGCTTTTCACTTGTCTACTACACAAACTGATCATTGAGCAACCAACGATCAATAGCTTATATTTATTTTGTTATGCTGTTAATTTCGTTTTATCACCTGATGTGTGCATTTAGTTGGGTCAGTAGGGAATCCCGCAACTGACAGAACCTGGGTAATTCTTAAACAGCTGATTTTGGTTTCAATGTGGTTGTCAATGAAAGGCAGGCAATGCACCTCGCAATGTTTAAAAAGCTGTTTGAATGAGTCAGTGTCTCCAGTCTTTTCATTGTCCTATGGCAGACTTTCATTTCAAGTTGGGCGACAAAAGAGAACTGCATACAAGGAAAAGCATCTGATACCCAAAGTAAAATATGATGGTGAATCATTGATGCTTTGGGACTGTTTTCTTACTTGTGGTCCAGGGACTCTTGTTCAGATCAATGCGATAATAAATTCCACTCAGTACCTGGATATTTTAGCCTAAAACCTGGTTGCCTCTGTCAGGAGCTTGAAACTTGGCCATGGATGGACCTTTCAACAAGACAGTGACCTCAAACATCAATCAAAATCAACACACAATTGGTTGTGGGACCACATAATCCACATGGTCTCCAGACTTGAATCCAATTGAAAATCTTTGGTCTGAATTGAAGATGGCAGTCCACAAGTGCAAACCGAAGACTATCAAGGTTATGTTGCATGGAAGAGTGGTCCAAGATCCCTGTAAAATTGTACTCCAGCCTTTACAGGAAGAGTGCTGTTATGTGTTATGCTGTTTCCAGAGGAGTCACAAAATATTGATTGTAGAGGTGGCAACACTTTTAAAACCTAAATATTGGATTACTCAATAAAATGTGTTTGAGAAATTATTATGTTGAAGTAAAAATGTAGAGCTCCCCCTTATGTTTGAGCCCAAAATATGTTTGTGTTGTTGTCCCCCTCTTATGAAATTTGAAGGGGTACAGTGTAACAGGTTCGGTCTGTTAGTTCCTTCACATGGGAAGAGGCAATTTCCCTGGCCCTTCTAAGCAATGTTTTTTTACTTGGTGAATGATGTGTCTTATGGTTGAGAACCAGCATTTTCAAAATGAAGTTGATTGGCACAATGCAGGGACCTAAGAAGTCCATTAACACGTGTGCTTTTTGTTATACAGTATTATGCTATTTTGTTGATGGTTTTTGTGACATTATGTTATTAAGCTATTAAATTTGTTTCTGTAATGTCGAAAATTTCATAACTTGGGTGTAAGATGTGTTTTGCTATTTAGAGCTGGCATTTTCAAAATTAAGTTAATTGGCACATGCAGGGACCTAAATAGTTCGAAGCACACGTGTGATTCCATAGTAGTATACACAAAATTGTAAACAACACCTGTAGTTTACTTCATAAGAACCTGATATAATACAAGAAGATAAAAATGCATTTTTCCATACATCTGACTGAGATTAAATGGATACTAGGCAACTAAGGAGAATTATCATTCACAATCCAAAGCAGTGATGTTTTTTGTCATACGATGCCATTAAACTATTAGTTTTGGTTCTGTAATGTAGCACATTGAGCCAAAACTTGGGTGAATGATGTGTTTTGCTGTTCAGAGCTGACACAAGCAAGGAAGTAACATGCGTGTTTTCATGTTTGTATATGAGACACTCATTTGCCAAGCTGCTGCGTAGCTCAGTGATCAGTGCAACGCTCTAATTCTGGATTATTTAAACACTAACACTAACTGAAATGGCACGCTAGTACTATGGGTAATACAGTAAAAGTGGAGAACATCTTAACCTATACCTTGTTCATTTTTTGCATTTAGTTTTTCTGAATTTCATGTAGGGTGCCAATACGTCTTGAGTTGACTGTATGTAGCTTAACAAAAATATCTGATTTGTACTGGAATCACCTGCTACTGTAGCTGTCAACTTTTCAGGCATTAATACTTTTCAGAAAATGTTTTAATAGTTCAAATGCCAAATACCTTAAGTTTAGTTCAAACTATATTTTTTTGGAAGGGTAGCTTTAGTTCAGTTGAACTGGTAGTTTGGGAAATATCTTTTCAAAGTAGCTTCCCCAACATTAATGAAGGGCTATATTGCTGAAGTCTCAAACTACCCCTTTAAACGGAGGTAACTTAATCCCTTGAAAGGAGCAGCCATTTAGTGGCTTCTGTTCTAACTCTCTCCTAAACCTAACACTTATTACAAAATCAATGTTTACTTTGATTTCTTAAAGATACATTTATACAACCTCTACAAAATGTTGACTCTGTAGTTACTTTTAACATCTGATTATCCGGTGAATTCCTGACATGCTGTCATACAACCTCTAAAAAAATATTGACTCTGAAGTTACTTTTAACATACGATTACGAGGTGAATTCATGAGATGCTTGTGTGAGATGCGTGTGTGTGTGTGTGTGTGTGTGTGTACGGCCCCTCCCACTGGGGCCCCTTCTGCAGGCGAAGCATCCTAGGGGAAATCAGAGCAGCAGCCCAGTCCACTGAGCCTGATCCAACTCACTCACTCACCCTCTCTCTTTTTCACACACACACACACACACACACACATTAAACATATATACTTTATCAATCCACCCCTCTATACCTCAGTCAAACCCTCCATCTCTCCTCTCTGTTCTGCTTCATTTCCTTTATCTCTTCAACTCTGACTCTATCCTTTTTCTCGACTCTCTTCTCTTGACTGCTTCTATTTTCCTCTGTAATGCTCTACCACATCCTGTTCATGCCTCTCCTGTTCTTCACTATATTATTCTCTACTTTTCCTCATTTCTGATTCACTCTTTCTTTCAAGTTTGGTTCAACTCACTCAGCTGCTTTTCAAACCCCCTCACTTTACCAACCATGCTTTCTCATCATCCATCCCTTGCTCTTTTTTCCCATTCGCTGACCCACCTTGCCAAGTCCATATTTTACAGGTCGTTTTCTCCTTTTTTGTCATCTGTCGATCCATATCCTAACTCTTACCCTTATCTGCAGTATTCAGGCAGGAAGAGAGGAACTAGACAGCTCACATTGCACACTGAAAGGTAATGGTCCTATAATGTGGCAAATAAGTCTATTTTGCTTGTTACCATAGCAAGACCCTTTTTGGTCTCACCCTATGAAAAACTTTGTTTTGTTACGTACATTTCTGTAAAGTTGTTTAAATTGCTTTGCAAATCGCCTATCCTTTGAAACATAAGGTCCTAAATGGAACAAGTATGGCACTGTATGGTGCAATGAAGAAAACTAATGTTTAAGAGGATCATAAATATTAATGAACTCTTTTCAGGGCTATGAAGTGCAGTTTTTTTATGGTTCTTTATATGCATAACCTTTGTAGGATGTTTCTCATATAAACCTCCTCAATCACTAAAGGTAATTGATAAACAAAATCTCTTTTCTATCTTGTTTAGGTATTAGTACTACTGTATCAATTAAAATGTTGAATAATATGTCTTAGCTCTCAAACATCTGGGGGTCACTGAAGGGAGAAAGTAGAACCACTACTTAGCTGTTCTAAATTGACACAAGTTCACAAAATATTCATATAATATTCATATAACAATGTATTACATCAAATGGAATGACATTGTCACTCACTGTTGCGCGCAAAGAGCATAAAAACACATTCCACAACATTGTAAAGAGCCAACTTCTACATTTTCACTGAAAGAGGAAAGAAGACTTTTGAACAACAAAGAACAATTGAAAGGCTCAAAGGGTGATTTAGTAATAATGGTTCCACATAGAACTATCATCTTACAGAACCCTTGAGGAATACTTTTTCCTATCATCTGACAACGTCAGAAACATATTGTATAAGCATCATAAAGGCAGAATACTGTGTTGTCAGACACATTATGTGTGTGTGTATAAGCCACTGCACGTCTTGTGTGTCCCAAGACGGATCACACTGCTCTCCTGTCACTCCAAAACCCTTAAGTAACCTTCAATCAGATGCATTTGTATTGGCATGACAGCGTAAAATGTTGGTGGTCATTCCAGACTAAATTTATATGAAATCCAGAACATTCTACATATATTTTTTCTTCAGATTTCCTGTCAGCTTTCAATCACTTTGACTGGCAGGTAAGGTGAAAATGGCCATCGATTAAACATGAATCACCTCCTGTCTCGATGAGCAGCTTCAGGGGATCTGACTCATGCTGTCTCTCTCACACACAGAGACACACACACACACACACACAAACACATAAGACCGGACCCCACCAAACTGACTTTTAAGACCGTATGCTATGTTTCCATTATCGATACCTTAGCGTGATTGTTTTCCTCTCTCTAACCCTTATGCTGTCACCTCTGTGATCAGAGTTGGGGAGTAACAGATTACAAGCACCTGTCCACATTTGTCCACATTACATGTAATGGATTACAAAAAACTGTGACTCTAATCTGTTACGTTACCAACTAAAATATTGTAATGAGATTACAGATACTTTTAAAGAAATGTATGATTACTTTCGGTTACTTCAATTGAAAAAGAATAGTTGCACAAAATAATTATGACACGTTGCATGTTTGATTTTTTTTAATTTAATGTTTTAAAAACATTGTTAATTCAACCAAAATAACAATTGCGCGCCTCAGTTGTGTGTGATCATCATGCGCGCAAAGGTGGGCGCGCATCATCAGATTAGTGACGGATGAAGTGCAGTTTAATTTTCTCCAGTTTTGGTTGGTTGGACAGCTGGTAGAAACAGAGTAGGCTATATCTACGATAATATTAGCCGACCCATATAAAATGTACTATCGACACATCTTTCTCAGAACAATGATAGGCGATAGGTCTACCTGGTGTTCAATCTTTTTCAAGTTTAAAGGTTTGTTTGCACCGAACAACCAGACTGGTCTCAGAAGGATGACGTAGACTATTTTACGTAAATTCTAGGCAGGGGATTTCGTAAGATATATTACGTGCAGTAAAATAACAGAGTCGGAATGGAGAAAAAAAAAGCAGCAACCATGGTTTGAACGGGGGACCTTCCACACCCTAGACAGGTACACTACCCACTACTCCACTGAGCAACCTGTAATCAGTCTTGGCGAGTGGTGTTGTCACAACATAAATATGTTTGAAGTGATTTTCTTTCTAATTCTAACCCAGACCATAACCCTAACCTTAACCCCACTGCTGTCATACCTAACCTTAACCCTAACCTGAACCCCAGAGCTGTGAGACGTAACCCTAACCAAACCTTAACCTAACCTTTTTTGTTTCCTAACCGTAGCCTAAACCTTAACCTTAACCTTAACCCCGGTGCTGTGAGATCTAACCTTAACCCTAACCCCAGTGCTGTGATGCCTAATGTTAACGTAACGTTAATGATAAAATTATTTTATAACATATTCTAGCAACCTTGCTGTTGCTGCTACTCATCCAAAATCCACATGTTTAGTGTGGGGCAGTGGGTAAGGTGACTGCCTCCTCATTCCAATGCTGCCAGTTTGAAACACGGTTCAAGCATTTTGTTAAAAAATCGTCTTTCATAGCGTTCGTACATATCATACGTTCGTCTGGCGTTCGTATGTTATTTTAGGTTTTATTAGTGCTCGTAAGATATGATACGTTTTAATATTTTCGTTATGTATTGTACGTTTTGGTGGTGCATTGTAATGTAACCTAATGACATCAAATATACGAAAACGGGTGCCATGGATTTTCGTAAAATAGTCTACGTAGGTTCCTGAGACCAGGTTGCAGGAACAACACAGCCAGGAAGAGTTGCACTGAACAATTCAGACGGAAATTAAGAAGATTAGGCAACTATTTGTTAGATAGCTGTGACATGACGCTGCCTTCAAGATAAAATATTATATGGAATTTATCACGGTATTTGAGGATAAAAGGTGTGTTGGGAAGCACTGCATGGGGATGCATGGGGATTCTGCAACGTTTTGACAATGTTGGTGTTTGTGGAGCAAAACATCAGAGTACTGTAGATTTACTGTACGTGCGAAAAGCTGCGGATATCTTGATTTTTATATACAATAATGTCAATACCCTTTTCGAGAAATTGTCATTTATTTATTGTTATTTATTTTTGCAATTAAAAACATGAATAAAACACAAATAACACAATAAGGTAACACATCCTTAGATGTTGGGTTATGTTCAGACAGAAATGCATTAACTGGAATAACTGAATATCTGACAGAACTTTAAAGTGTAATGTAGAGATGTAGCCCAATCATACTGAAGTAGAAAGCAATGGTTTAGAAACCCTTTCCAAAGGCACTGTACATAACCCATAAGGTAAAATGCTAATTCCGTTTTTGGCCAGCTATATAAACATTAACATTGATTGATCGCGCAAAAGGTCTTCAATTGTTTATAGGCTATTATTGGTTTTCTAATGCCTCTTAATATGAAAGCAATCTAAAAGTAATTCAAAGTAATCAGATTAAGTTACTGAGTTTGAGTAATCCAAAAGTTAGATTACTAATGACAAATGTGGACAGGTAAATTGTAACTGTAACGGATTACATTTAAGAAGTAACCTACCCAACCCTGTCTGTGATCCTATTTGGCTCCAATTCCTGATTTGAATAGTACTACAACGGTTGTTTTTGTCGACAACTTAGATTTTGAATCCAACCATTATAAAATGACTTGACGTCATTGTCTCATATACAATACTGCACATACTTTCTTTTTTTCTGTTCTGGAGTGGACTCCAAACATTATTCCCATTCTTAATCATATTTTCCCTAACTACTTAACTCTCCACCGTCATTATGTTCTATCGCTAATTGTAACTTTTACCTCTAAACCTAAGTTTAACAAAGTTGGCAAAATGTCCCAACAAAGTCACATTTCATTATTTTCCTTGCAGTGATTTTTGATACACCCAACCAAATTTCTACAGCCTGCACAAATACAGTATATACTGTTCTTATAAATACATATTTATATATATACAGCTCCGAGGTACCATGTTGAACTTCCAGTGACCAGTATGAGGGAGTGTGAGAGTGATAACACCAAATTTAACACACCTGCTCCCCATTCACACCTGAGACCTTGTAACACTAATGAGTCACATGACACTGGGGAGGGAAAATGGCTAATTGGGCCCAATTTGGACATTTTCACTTAGGGGTGTACTCACTTTTGTTGCCAGCGGTTTAGACATTAATGGCTGTGTGTTGAGTTATTTTGAGGGGACAGCAAATTTACACTGTTATACAAGCTGTACACTCACTACTTTACATTGTAGCAACGTGTTATTTCTTCAGTGTTGTCACATGAAAAGATAAACTCAAATATTTACAAAAATGTGAGGGGTGTACTCCCGTTGTACATTTGCATACCCTGGCAGAAATTGTGAAATTTTGGCATTGATGTTGAAAATATGACTGTCTTATTTAAGGAAAGAAAATATTATTTAAGGATAGTGATCATATGAAGCCATTTATTATCACATTGTTTGGCTCCTTTTTAAATCATAATGACAACAGCAATCACCCAAATGGCCCTGATCACAAGTTTACATACCCTTGAATGTTTGGCCTTGTTACAGACACACAAGGTGACACACACAGGTGTAATTGGCAATTAAAGGTGAATTTCCCACACCTGTGGCTTTTTAAATTGCAATTAGTGTCTGTGTATAAATAGTCAACAAGTCTGTTAGCTCTCATGCCGATGCACTGAGCAGGCTAGATACTGAGCCATGGGGAGCAGAAAAGAACTGTCAAAAGACCTGTGTAACAAGGTAATGGAACTTTATAAAGATGGAAAAGTATATAAAAAGATATCCAAAGCCTTGCAAATGCCAGTCAGTACTGTTCAATCACTTATTAGGTCCCAAGTCAAGGTCTTATGCCAAGTCAAGGTCAAGTAAACCAGAAAGATTTCAGCCAAAACTGACAGAAGAATTGTTCAGGATACAAAGAAAAACCCACAGGTAACCTCAGGAGAAATACAGGCTGCTCTGGAAAAAGACAGTGTGGTTGTTTCAAGGAGCACAATACGAAAATACTTGAACAAAAATGAGCTGCATGGTCGAGTTTCCAGAAAGAAGCCTTTACTTCGCCAATGCCACAGATAAGCCCGGTTACAATATGCCCGACTACACCTTGACATGCCTCACAGCTTCTGGCACACTGTAATTTGGAGTGATGAGACCAAAATAGAGCTTAATGGTCACAACCATGTTTGCTTTATAAATGGTACATATACTACCAATTCTCCAAGGGTATGCAAACTTTTGATAGGAACAAGGACACGCAAACAAAGTCCTGAATGTAAGAGGTGCTTTGTCTTGGGTGTGTGTCTCATTGTGTTTGTTGTCTTTGTGTCCTGTGAACCTGAAAAATGGATCCCCACAAGGGAGTAGGGAACATGTATTTTTGGATCTTGATAACCTTTCAGGTCCCCACAACGATAGAAACACAGGTGCTTGTGTGTGTGTGTGTGTGTGTGTGTGTGTGTGTGTGTGTGTGTTTGGCCCAATGTAATCTGTTCGTACTGTATGATTGAGCAAGTCTCAGACAACATGCTACTATATCAGCCAGACAACAAACACGTGGCTTGAGAGTTATGTCACCACATCCCTCACACCCTGTGTGACTTGGCAGCTTCAATCATTGTTCCGAGCCCTCAATTTGAATTAGAATGGCAGAGAGGACCATATAGCTGAAGAGAGATGGACAGGAGGGAGTAGGAGAGGTGCACAGGAGGAAAACAAAACAGGGAAGTGTGAGGGAAGGGCAAGGATAGAGAAAGAGCACAGAAAAATGGAAGAACTGAAGGAGAATTCAAAGTGATGGAGGCAAATAGATACAGAGAGGGGATTGTTACATTAAACAAGCGATAAAATGGTCATCGATTGAATTACTCCACCGCTTTTACTTCCTTCTGCAATTTCATCATTCACAATTGTATTTATGGCCCTCTTTAAATGTGACAATGCCTGAGGGATTTAGGGAAAGGGGAGTTTTATAAGTTAACACATAAGATACAACCGAGATTTGGAATTTAACACAATAGGAAGGTGTGGGAAGGACTCAAACCAACAAACTTTTGTTTACTGGCCAGATGCTCTAACCAGTAGGCCACCTGCTGTACCACTCATTAGTTCGAGGCACAGTCAAGACTGAAACCTAGACTGTGGTGGTTAGCTTGACACTACAAAGGAGCACTTTAGAACAAGGCGCCACCTGGGAGGTGGAATTCCACTCTATCAGTGGAATTTGACCTCCCGCTCCCCCCAGTAGCAGACAATGTCCCTCTAGAGGCACATTAAACTAGTGCTCAGCGAAGCGCCATGGTGCAGAACGAACACACAAACACCTGAGGAGACAGACAGAGAGATAAGCAGACAGAAAGACAGACAGATGAACAAACAGACAGACGTGCTATGGAGCTAAATGAGAAGAAAAGTGAGATTCAAGAGAGACAATGGGGCAAAACATCCAAAGTATGACATATGAGGTGAAACAGCTCTGGGATTGCATATTCAAACCTACTAACTGTTCTCTATCCAACCGTCTCCTGCTTTCCTTTTCATTCCCTGCATGCTGATGGATCAATTGCCTCATGCCAGGTATACAGTGAGTTTGAGGGTGTTAGTTGTGTGTCCTCAGCACAGCAGTAAACCTTCTGAAATTGAGTACCATGGCAGACTAGCCAACCTGAGCATACGGCCTCACAGCATGTGAACGAGGGAAGGCGGAAGGTAACAATAAAGAGAGATAGAGAGAGACAGGTCACATCTCATTTAACAGTGCAATGCTATATCTTTTTTTCTGAAAGAAATTTATTTTTGGCCCTGCAGTCATCTCATGCAGACACACAAACAAATACACATGCACACTCAGTCCAAGTAGCTAGTATATGCAGTCAGGCTGGCTGGAGAGTCCAGGTGTAGGTAATATCTCGGCCCACAAAGGGACGTGACCTGAGATGAATGGGAGAAATAGTCTACATTAAGATTAGGATTACTACTATACTGAGATGCATAGAAAGAGAAGGAGAGAGAAAGAGTGAGGTAAGAGATGGTACCGTGAGATGAAACAAGGAAACTCCTCCCTCTGTTTCATGAAGAGCCAGGGTGGGGAGAGAAGGAGAAAGTGAGAAGGTGAGAGAAAGAAAGAGGGAAAGAGACAGGAAAGGGAGAGAACGAGAGACAAATGCTGTGAGTGCTGATGCTGTAATAGATAGTGTCCTTCTCTGCAGTTAGTCACCTCAGAGCCCTTCCATGCTCCATGGAGATATGCTGCATTCAAAACAACTGGGAAATCACCAACTTTGGACTTCAGCACTTTCAAGACATAAAAAACCTAGCTCAGATCTGGAAAAATATTTTTGAATGGTTTCCCAACTCCGGCAACATCCTAGAACCTCCACTTTCCGATAGAAAGATGATTTGACCCAATTCCTTTTCAGAATCCCATTTTTCTTGAAAGCACTATTAGCCAAGGCGATGAACTCTGTTTGAGCCTGCCGCTGAGTCGTCATACATTTTAATGAGGACAGTGACATCAAAAGGTTGGAAGAGGGAGAGAAATTGAAGGAAAAACGTAGAAAGGTGACAGCTGTGTACAGTACGTGTCTCTACCTAAGCGAGTGCGTATATTGTCTCTTGGTCATTATCCAGTTTTATTCGTGCATGGCATGGACAGGAGTGTCTTTCAAAGGGACATTCTTGATCAACTTAGTAAAAAGTACTAAGTAAAAGTACTTCCTCAGGTAAAACATGATGAGTCTTTCACAGGAGTGATGGCACATTTTGAATGCCCATCTTGGTATTTGAGGGTATTCAAATTAGAAAATGTCCTTGAAACAGTATGCTATTTTTCGGCACAGGCAGATAATGCAATAATGATCAAAAATGTTGGGAATCAACTGTAAAAACTTTGAGAAATTATGAGGTCATTATTTCTTTGGGCTCCCCAACTAACAGAAATACTTGTACGTACCATTTAATGACATCATCACATGTCCAGAAGCACAAAAGATCTGCACAAGCCATAAGGTATTAGTCAACCTTAACAATGGCAAACAATTATCGCACTGGACCCCCGGCCCAGAGTACACTGTGATACCTACAGTAGGTTCATCTCTGCATGCGTGTCCTTTATGTGTGTTTGATATTGTGCATGGTATAGTGAGTTTTCCCCAGGGTTGGTATGTGAGTTGTAGGCTTATGTGTTTTTGTGTGTGTGTGTGTGTGTGTTTTGGCACATTTGGCCCAGGGGCACTGCAATGCCCTGAAGAGGTTTGTTGATTTGTTTGCTTTCCTTATTTTCTGCTCCATTTGTTTTCTGCAATTCAAAGTATTCTATGAGGGTTGGGCATCTTTTGTTGTGTATGTGTGTATTTTAATAGGGTAGTTCTGAAACCACTTCAGGGGCTTTTTCAAGAAAAGGGCAAGGATGGAGACAGCAAACATGCCGGTATAGTGTTCTATCGATTCTCAACCATGAATGATATTCACACACATATACCATTCCCAGAATGTTGTGCCAAACTTTGATGTGTGGGTGTGAAGCACTGCTGTTTTATCATCAGAGATAAGTCCCCCAGCCTCCTCCCCCAGCCTCCTGCCTCAGCCTCCTGCCCCAGCCTCCACCCCCAGCTTCTCCAAGTGCCCTATTACAACCAAAAAGTAACACAGACTCTTAGAACTACAGGTACTGTATTGGGGTAGAAAAATATCAAAATACACATCATTAATTTGTTTTTTTTCCCCAAATATATTATTTCATTTGTTTTTGCATGAATAGATATTGATTTATTAATAGTTGGAATGCAATTCTGATCATTTTTCTTTGTTTTATTTATTTTGTTTTCTATACACTTAGATTTTTTTCCAGAAAGATTCAAGAAATTGGGAGGGAAAAGGCAGGGAGTTTTTGTGCCACCTTGAGTCAGTGTAAAGACACACATTATCATCTTACACATTTTGGATGGTTCAGTACTCCCACAACATTACAACATAGCAACAGGTGTGTGGATGCAAAGACACGTGGGTAAAGGTATTTCAAAAGATGAATGGTTGATGGATTAAGCCAGTTTTGCCATTGCAAAGGGGAGAGACACAGGGAAGTGGGTTCAGGGCCCTGGTGGGCATCTTATTAACAAAAACATGAGTACATGGGGAGGAGGTGAGGGAGTTTTAAAACCAATAATCAAATCCCCTTTTTGGGGAGGCGGTATCGACCTCCTTGTAGGGGTTTAGGAAGAATGGGTTATGATAGCATTGGTGCTTCCTCTGGTACACTACATTTCCTTTTCTTCCAATTGCATCTCCTGTGTCGTTGTTGTTGTGCATTCTTGCCTGCTTCATCTTCTGTTGTTTTAGACTCCGCCCCAAGGTGCTCCCTGGGAGGCCGTGAATGCCTCCTGTGACAAGGTCTCAAGGGGAGGCAGGTGTGTAGGTGCCAGTCATTCACAAGGTTAGAAATAATGGTTTTTAATTGAAACTGTGCTTTCGTAAAATAATCCTCCATTTTGCAGCAATTACAGACTTGCAGACCATTGGCATTCTAAATGTCAATTTGTTGAGGTAATGTGAAGAGATTTCCTGAAGCACCTCCCACAAGTAATTGGATTGGCTTGATGGGCACTTCTTTCATACCATACGGTCAAGCTGCTCCCACAACAGCTCAATGAGGTTGAGATCCGGTGACTGTGCTGGCCACTCCATTTTAGACAGAATACCAGCTGACTGCTTCTTCCCTAAATAGTTCTTGCTTAGTTTGGAGCTGTGTTTGGGTCATTGTCCAGTTGGAGGAAGAAATTGGCTCCAATGAAGTGTCCACAGGGTATGGCGTTGCAACATGGAGTGATGGCCTTCCTTCTTCAAGATCTCTTTTACCCTGAACAAATTTCCCACCTTACCACCAACCAAAGCACCCCCAGACCATCACATTGCCTCCACCATGCTTGACAGATGGTGACAAGCACTCCTCCAGCATCTTTTCATTTGGTCTGCTTCTGACCAATGCTCTTCTTTGTGATCCAAACACGTCAAACTTAGATTCATCTGTCCCTAACACTTCCCCAATCTTCCTCTGTCCAGTGTGTGTTTTTTGCCCATCTTAATCTTTTCTTTTTATTGGCTATTCTGAGAGATGGCTTTTAACAGTTTTCAGCAGTGCTAACATAATCACAAAAGGGTTTTCTATTAATCAATTAGCCTTTTAAAATGATAAACTTCAATTAGCAACACAATGTGCCATTGGAACACAAGAGTGATGGTTGCTGATATGGGCCTCTGTACACCTATGTAGATATTCCATTGAAAATCATCAGTTTCCAGCTACAATATCCATTTACAACATTATCAATGTCTACACTGTATTTCTGATCAATTTGATGTTATTTTAATGGACAAACAATGTCCTTTTCTTATGTAACAGGTAAGACCTTAGGACCCTGTAGCCTAGAACAGACCGATGGGGGAAGGTACACAAGGGAGTGGGATTTCATGAGAGTTCACAATCACGTTTGTCAGGAAGTGACCCTTGTGACACCATACGTTGAACATGTGAAACAACCTCAAGGTAGGGATGGGAAACTGAAGCTTTCTGAACCAATGAGGCTTGTTTTGAAAAAACACTTCATTGCTCGAAGCTTTCCAACAAGGTGCACAGCAGGGACATCTGCTGGACAAAATGCAATATGACATGTTTATTTACCCGTATTGTATTTAGCCCGGAGTGGTGTATAAATAGTAATGGTAAGGATGAATGAATACTGAAGACCACTGAAAAGGATAACCTCAATAAAACAGGAATTTTTGGAGGGAGAAAGAATGACATTTTGCGTTCAACAAAATCATAATAACCGGAACAGGATGAATCCAAACCTGTGACCATGTGAACAGCAATCTGGAGTAATACGGTTGCACCACAGTATTAGATATGTTGCTTTGGTATTTGATCATTTTCGAACTGTGGGGTGTTGCGTTCCGGTTTGCAAAGAACTTGGTCAAACGAAGCTTCGGACGTCACTGATCATGTGATATTGTACTAAAATATTTTTCAGTTTTATTGAAACATAATACAAACGATTTAGACTACTCGACAATTCAACCTATGTATCACACTTTACCGTTTTTCAATATGAGATGCAGCATTCTTGTGTAGGCTAATTCATCAAATGTAAAACAAAAATGTAAATCTAAATTATTATTCATGAAACAAAATAGCAGACATTCTTTGGCACTAACCAATTCAACAAACTTATTACACCGTTACTGTTTTTATTAGAAGAAAAAAACAAAATCGCATACACATCCTATCATCTCTATTTGAATTTTCTCTGCTTATTTTACTGAAGAGTAAGATTCTACAAATGTATTAGGCTAAATAAATATTCACAAAATAAATACCAATGATCACCAATTATCAATTCAACAACCTTATTACACCGTTACTGTTTTTATTAGGAGAGACAAACAAAATTGCATACAAATCCTATCATCTCTCTTTGAATTTTCTCTGCTTATTTTACTGAAGAGTAAGATTCTACAAATGCAATAGGCTAAATAATTATTCACAAAAAGAAATGCCAACAATCACCAATTATCAATTCAGCAAACGTATTACGTTACTGTTTTTCATCAATACAATCGACAAATGCACTGTAATGTTTTTACTTGAAGAGTAGGCCGTGAAGGGCAGTTATAAGCTGTAGTAATGAGGATCTGGTGTGCGTAATAATGGGAAGTCCGGGGTGTTCCGTGAGTTCGGAGCAAGTAGCCAGAGGCTGGCGTGATCACGGGAGGCCCTGTGGCAGTGAAGGCTACTGTAAATCATCCTTTCCTTTGTTTATTTATCAAATGTATTTATATTTTATTGTGGATTTATCTTTGAATAATGTGTTGTGTAACAAGTGAATAACAAGTGTTGTGTAATTTTCATTTTGTACATTTGTAGGGCTTAATATACACATGAAAATACTATAGCCTGTGTTCTTAGAAATAATTGTTCTATGTATTCTTTTTTTAGTAGTTTTTTTCATATGATATGACTTTCAATTCAAACACATTCTTGTATTTTTTTCCAAATTCATTAACCATTTAAAACAAATATTCTGTAATTCATTATTTTTTTTGACTATTCTATATAGTTTGATGACGACCCAGTAGATGAACTGATGCTCTGGTTGGATGGTGATGCGGAGGAGGAGAATGTGTATGCTAATAGGGACGATTTGTATGCTAATGACGACAAACTGCTTTCGACTCTGGCTGTTAATGTTCGTCTGAAAGGCTTGGCGGTTCTAGTGTGGAAACCTAGAGTGGGAATTTAGGATAGAATGGTTTAGCTGTAAGTGAAGCTATGGTTCTCTCACCATAAGGAGAGTGGCATTGTCAGTTGGTCTAGTTTACATAAGCCATTGCATACGAAGGTTACACTTACAAAAACAAGGACATTTCTAAGTGACCCCAAACTTTTGAACGGTAGTGTATGTAGATTTATTTTATCTGGGTATTTTGAGAAAGTTAACATTTTAAAACGACCAGGCCCAGGCCTGCAAAACAAGGCCCTTGACAACAGCTCAGCTGTAACCCCTTGACCAGCCACACAGCCACAATCTATCCTCGTCAGGGGAGGATAGAAAGGATTCAGAAAAGCGGCTCTGGGCAGCAGAGGAAAAGGAGAAGACTGTGACAATGTGCCTGCAGAACCGCCACTGTGAGGTTGATTGAGGCTGCCTCACCCACTTCCCAGCAGTAACATTACTGCCTGTCCTCCTGCTACTTTTGTGTGTGTGTGTGTGTGTGTGTGTGTGTGTGTACACCGTTCAGCCATAACATTATGACCACCTGCCTAATATTGTGTAGGTCCCCCTCTGACGCCAAAACAGCCCTGACCCGTCGAAGCATGGACTCCACTAGACCTCTGAAGGGGCGCTGTGGTATCTGGCACCAAGACGTTAGCAGCAGATCCTTTACGTCCTGTATGTTGCGAGGTGGTGCCTCCATGGATCGGACCTGTTTGTCCAGCACATCCCACGGATGCTTGATTTGATTGAGATCTGGGGAACTTGGAGGCCAAATCAACACCTTGAACTCATTGTTATTTTCCTCAAACTATTCCTGAACCATTTTTGCTTTGTGGCGGTGCGCATTATCCTGCTGAAAAAGGCCAATGCCATCAGGGAATACCATTGTCATGAAAGGGTGCACATGGTCTGCAACAATGCTCATGTAGGTGGTATGTGTCAAAGTAACATCCACATGAATGGCAGGACCCAAGGTTTCCCAGCAGAACATTGCCCAAAGCATCACACTGCCTCCGCCGGCTTGCATTCTTCCCGTAGTGCATCCTGGCGTCATGTGTTCTCCAGGTAAGCGACCCTCACGCACCCGGCCAACCACGTGATGTAAAAGAAAACGTGATTCATCAGACCAGGCCACCTTCTTCCATTGCTCCGTGGTCCATTTCTGATGCTCACGTGCCCATTGTAGGTGCTTTCGACAGTGGTAAATTGCATTGAAACATGTATTTTTGTGTTACTTAAAGCACTTACACTCAAAACCAATTACTATAAGTTGACGTTGGTTTTACGTTGGGCAATATTTGTAAGACAATTTAAAAACTGAATTATTTTGCTGTTGTTCCACTGCTTTGCGGCCCGTTAAAACCACCAAAACAATAAGGATACTTGGGTAAAGCTACAGTGGGGAAACAATCACAATGAAGCAGCTACAAAGTTCAGTGGCTGGGAGTGAAGTAATGGTACAGCGGTCAACCATATCAATAACTGCATAAAACAGGTCTGCAGAAGGTGGGAAGAAATAAGCCTTTACTCAAAAAGTACCATCTCAAAAGCATGAGTGAGCCAGCAGCGACGTGGGAAAATGTTATGTGGTCAGATGATACCAAGCTAGAGCTTCTTGCCAAAACAAAAGTGGTGGAGACCTAACACTGGCAATGCCTCAACAAACACCTCAACACCACATCATAGCAAGACAAAGATCTCAAAGCACAAGGCCAGAGCAACTGTGGATGAAAAATTTATGTAAAAGTACTGATCTGGGGCTCTATTTGAAAATTACACTCCATATGTATTGTTCAACCAACCCGAACCACGTAGCTCAAATCTGCACAAATGAATGAGCCAAAATCACTCTGACATTGTGTGCAAAGCTGTTGCTGGTGCTGTTTATGCGAATGGAATTTCAGTATTCATACATTAAGGGAAATAGCATATAGATAGATATAAATCATTTAGGACAAATCTGAATTGGGCTGTCTGTGTAAGACTCAGCGAATTGGCTTGCAAGTCTCTATTCTTAAGGAGAAGAAAAGGGTCATCACATTGTGAAACAGACAGCTGAACTCATAGTGCATTATCTACTCTACACCATGTCACTACTCATCCTTCAGAAAGACCCATTCACCCTGATGGGGATATAGTCTGAAAGAAACTCCAAAATACTGAGGTTAAAGCCTTCCCAACCTTTCCCTCATACTTTAAACTGTTTGTATCATTGCCTTTGTTTCCCTTGTAGCTCAGTTGGTAGAGAATAGCACTGCAAAGCCAGGGTTGTGGATTTGATTTTCTTTGGAGGGTTAATATGAAAATGTACCCAGTCATTACTTTGGATAAGCATGTCTGCTAAATTACATAAATATTGCATATAGATGTTAATTATGTGTAAATTAAAGCATAAGGTATATGCACACAAAAAACGTCTCATATTATGGGTCATGTGATTTTGGAGGACATTATGAAAAATCCCCTTATTTACTTTTTGCGGGATTAGAACCAGTGACATTTTGCTTACTGGCCCAACGCACTTTAGTGGTCCTGTAGGCTACCCTGCCGCCCCAATTTGGATGCGATTCCATCCATCTTGTTCCATTCGAAGATTTAGCATGCAATGCATTTTGCAGAGAGCACAGGCGTGTACCACAGGTTAAAATGATCAGAGGAATGGACAACATCCAGATCGCCATAGGAACACTCATAGGAACAATAAGAAACAAGTTAAAAAGCATGAACTGAAAGTATGAACTCCCACTCACTTAATTGACAGGTAATATATGTGATGCGCAAAAGTTCCTGCTGCATGAGGGAGGGTTGAATTAGTTGTATAAAGCACGACTCATTCATTCTGCCGAAAAACTATGATTGCCTGTGTTAGATATCAGCTGTTTCGTATAGTGGTTGAAATAATGATCGCGTACCTAGTCATCAAGGGAGAGAGTAATTCAATTATTTATTGAAGAATTTGAGTCTATTGTTCATGATGTTACAGACTCGATACTCGGTCTTACAAACTTGATCTCATCTCACTCAATCTCAAAGAAACTTCCTGTCGTACCTCTACTTTATAGACAATGCAACCCAGAATGCACATCACAGTATTGTAAGCCCATTGGCTAATTACTGTCATGCTTTGACTGAACGTGACTTCCTGTGTACGGATAAACAGATCTTCTGATGTAAACTAAACAACATACATACACTTACATACACTTCAACACCTGTACACTTTCATGAAGGAACTATTGTTGATGGATCACTTATTGCTGTGTGTTGCCTACTTTATACTCATTTGAAGTAGGCCTACATTTCATACAAACTACTGCTTCTGTGAGAATGTGAAGGCTTCAAATTTGTCAAAGGCTTATGAACTTCTCGTTGACTTGGTGCTGTACTCGTTGTGTCCAGCTAGTGTGGCTAGTGCTGGACTTTGGTAGTCATGTTGCAGTAGGCTCAGTTAATTTATTTCACCTTTATTTTTACATGTTAAGCCAATTAAGAACCAATTCTCATTTGCAATGGCCAAAGACTTAACAGTGCAAGAAAACACAAATGTACACAAAGTACTCCAAAGAAACTACCGTAATTCCCTGTGTGTAAACTGCACCATAAATGTTATAGCTTTGTATGTATTATCCGCACCCATATATAAGCCACATTTGCCCGGAGAATTATGACTCGTATATACATTGTACATTAATACTAAACATCTGTCATAGGGCGCTACCAAAATTAGTTTGTTGAAAAATTAAATGTTTTTAAAAAACCCAGTAATGCCAATTATATCATACTTGCTACAAGAATTTCTGAGACACCTACATCATCAACATCAATACTTTCCAGAACATCGCTGAAAAGCGTAAAGCGAAATATATAGCCTTGCAAATGCAGATGGCCTAAAAGCTTAACTAACATTGTATACTATCATAAATGAAGTGCACAATATAGCTAGGTCTAAAAAACAATATAAAATAATGTATATATAATGTAAATAAATAATGGATACCGCCAATGTAGGCTATAGCTGAGATCTAAATTGATAAATAAAACCTTTGAGTGTTTCTTGTATTCGAGAAGCGACAATGGGTTTTTGCTGGAGGTTTCCAGTGTGAGACATGAGACAATAAATCAGGGGTTGACATACATTTTTTTGACACCTGTCCTTCAGGCAAGTGAGACAGATTTTTTAATTCTCCAATAGCTGAATGTACTTGTCCAAAAACATACATAAATTTATCAGAGGTAATATTCAATGAATTAATAAATTACATTTATTTTATCAATTTCAAAGCATTTCTCGAATTTCATCGTTGTGCCATCAGAGCTGCAATTCCTAATTTCTCCAGTTTAAGTGTAGGCCTGCCTACGCATTGGTCAAAGTGTCCATGCATGACCGCACATTCTCCATCAAGCATGTTTTTATAGATCCCAAAGTTTGCTTAGAAAGTGACATATGTCTTCTTATGTGAAAAAACAACAAAAAAAAGGTTTAAAAATGTGAACTTGTTTATTAGCCGCACCGATGTATTAACCACTGTGGTTGAAAATGTTCAAAATCCGGGAATACTGTAAGCTGCGGTTTATAAACTGGAAATGACGGTATATACAGGTGCTGGTCATATAATTAGAATATCATCAAAAAGTTGATTTATTTTAGTAATTCCATTCAAAAAGTGAAACTTGTATAATGTATACATTCATTCCACACAGACTGATATATTTCAAGTGTTTATTCCTTTTAATTTTGATGATTATAACTGACAACTAATGAAAACCCCAAATTCATTATCTCAGAAAATTAGAATATTGTGAAAAGGTTCAATATTGAAGACAAATAGTGCCACACTCTAATCAGCTAATTAACTCAAAACACCTGCAAAGGCCTTTAAATGGTCTCTCAGTCTAGTTCTGTAGGCTACACAATCATGGGGAAGACTGCTGACTTGACAGCTGTCCAAAAGACGACCATTGACACCTTGCACAAGGAGGGCAAGACACAAAAGGTCATTGCTAAAGAGGCTGGCTGTTCACATAGC